>CAEMYA010000353.1:0-19543 GCA_903131615.1 Diplodus sargus
ATCAAGTCTGAACCAACAGAACATGTTTTAGAGGACAGTATTTGTTTTAAGGCACCTGTATGTCCGTGTACACAACCTGACCTGCTCCTCTGTGTTTATGGTGCTCTTTGTTCTGTAGCTTATCATGTATGTTGAAGCTGCTGAAAGGAGCTTTTGCCTTTGTGGCTTTTAAATTAGTAACTGATCTGTGATGATAGTGAGACAAAGACTTTTTGTTTAAGTGCAGTATCAGATGACAGAGCAGCTTCAGCTGAGACAGTGCCTCCATTAAATGTTTTGGAGAAGGAATTCAGACTCAGGACTTCAATATTTACAATACTCATGAGATTATTCACTCAGAAATATGTGTTTCCTCCATAACTGAATAAAACAAGCTGTTCTCAGAGGAAGAGAAGGTCTCCTGAGCACTTCATGAAGCTGGAAAGGTGGCAGTGTTCGCCACAAATAAACAAAGTAAAACAGTATGAAGTTGAGTTTGTTTGTTGGTTCAGTTTGATTTTTGTTTTCATGACTGAACAGTCACTGAAGATCTTAGAATCTCTTCTCCAAAACTACACAGTGTCTCTTTCGAGAAAATATCAGAATTAGTGGAGAACATCCAGTCTGAGCGAGGCTGCAGGTTATGTTAAGAGAAAATATGAGAATAAAAAGAGTTTACCTTCAGCAGATGTGCAGCAGAAAATCAGCAGAAGGACGACGAGAGTTACAGAAGACAGAGAAAAGCTGTGAATGAGCTCCAGGTCCATTGAAACGAGTCGGTTTAACACACACAGACAGACTGAAGACAAAGCAGCTGCTGCTGCAGATTCAGTCTCTGCTTCTCATGGAAACTCCGCCTCCCAACCACCAGACTCCCTTGAAATAACGCTACATTTTTACACTTATCGCGCTGGCGGACACTTTATAAACGACCTTGAACACTTTCTACGGCATATTCTGACCTATTCACGCCTACCTGTTAATTCGGCAAACGTTACACATGAAAACATTTGTTATGCTGCTTTCTTGGCATACTTGCAGTCCCAATTCTCGTAACTTCAAGTCCAGTCATGAATGAAATCAGCTCATGTGCACCTGTGAATTACTTGGTCTTCCCAAGTAACACTGAGACCCTCGTTATAAAACTTGTAATATAGCCTATACTGTCGTGATAACATCATGTACAGGGGCTCACCCACACAACTCTGACTCAGACTCCCACTAAACATTAGACGTCCAAACGACGTCTTTTCGAGGTCATTTTCGCAATATAGACATGATCTGCACGTCCATCAGACGTCTAATGTTTAGTGGGCTGCGAAATACAGTATCGCTTATATGGCAGAGACAGATACAAAGCCCCTCATGTCATTTATTATCATGGTCATTAAAAAGAAAGTTAACCGAGTAACGCGTCGTTGGATACAATAACTATCACTGTCAGTCGATTTTCGCGGAAATAATAACGAAAGCTAAACAAGACTCACCTCTGTCGTTGCTGTGTGTTCAGTCCATGATTTGAAAGATATGTTGCTGATAGGCTACCTAGAATACCTTTAATGAATCCAGACCATCGTGGTTAGAGTCACATTATTTCTAGATATAAAACTGTGTTCTTGCACTGAGACTTCCGTGAGTGTCGCATCTTCACCGTGTGTGTGTGTGTGTGTGTGTGAGAGAGAGACCTCCCATCAACATCCGTCCACTTTCAGTTAGCTTGTAATTGACAGCTGATAGTTAAATCGAAGAGAATTAATCGCCAGAGAGATGGACGGTTTAATGAAGGATTTCGTACATTTGTCGAGGGAGATGCGCCTCCCAAAACGAGGCTGTAACATATGCCGAATTTTCAAGAATATTTAAATATTTAATAGTCTGTCAGAAACAGCGCTTAATAGAGTTTATAACGTTTCTCTTAAGTCAACAAATCACAGAATTTTGCATTTTTTTAAGGGAATCTGGTGAATTTCTCTCCCTCTTCGTCTCCTTACTGGTGTTGTTTGTTATTATGAAGTTTCTTGTTGTGCTCATTTCCTTACTAAATAAATAACACTACATAAATGTCCCAGAATATTATTTGTAATGTGTCATTACTGTTTGTCACACAGCAGCTTGATTTAATTGATAAAGGCAAAAGGTTTACTGGGCACTAATAAACTGTGTTATGGCCCCACATTGATATTGTTAGTCATTTCTTTGATAAAGTGCTGAGTCAACACATGACCATGTTAATTTTTTCTTAAGTCACTTTCACATCCACATGATGTCCTTGCTGACCTTTATTATTACTACCGTTATATGAAACATGTATTACAGAAGTATGAAGACACAGCTGATTGAGACTGAAACAAACTCCTCTCTGTACAATCACTGTGAGATGACAAAGCACAACACCACATAACTTGTGCCACAAGTGTGGATGGGACTGCCATCTGCAGCTGCCATGGGGGTCCGTGTCCGTCACCCAGGATGTTCACAGTCGATGCAGGCAGGATGCTTCGCTGATCACCAGTGTCACACAGGAGCCCCGACCACAGATCATGTCTTTGATGACCAGCAGCCTGCCTGTACAGCCGGCGCTCATGGCTACTATTGAAGCCGACTGCCAGTCTTAACGAGGCTCTTCCCTGACCATCACATGGTCAAAAGATTTTATAGCCACAGTGTCAAAGTTCACGTTCAACTCAAAGCAACAGGATTTCCCTCCGTCCTCCCTCCTGTGTGTACATCTTGGACTGAGGAGGGTTGCTGGTTTGAATCCTTGCACTAACTGGTGAGATCCAAGCTTGTGGTGTTCTATTCTGTGCAAACATCTGTAACATGCCCTTCGAGCAAGGCACCTATAACAGGTTCCCTTTTGATCTGGATGGACAGTTGAAAAAGAAAACGATGAATCAGTCTCACTTGTATGTTTTGTTTCCAGCACTCAAACATCAAGAAAATACAAGGAAACATTTAATTAAAACCTCTCGCTTACTTCTTGTTTTTGACACTTGTGTCTCCAATATACATATATGGCTCCAACAACCAGCAGGATCATTAAAAAGATGCCGATACCTGTGATCAGCCTGTTTCTCATGGATGGACCTCCACCTGGATACAAATCAAACGAGATGATAAAAGTGACTGAAGCTGGAATAAACCAGTTTAAAAAGATGGTAATTAATCAACTGGAAAAGGCTGAAGATGAGAAGACGGGTTTAATGGTTCTTTTTATTTCTTATTTATCCTCCCGAAATCCCTGAATTTATTGCATTTCATTTTGTTTATTTATGATTCACTAGCTGTACCTCTTTATTTCTTCCATTGTAACTCAGCTTTAATAAAAGTTGAATATTTTGAAATGTTTCATTGGGATTTAAAAGTCGAATAGGACTTAAAATCTAGAGATCTAGAACCCGAGCTGCCAACCAAAGGCGTCATTTTACATTTTAATACTTTACACAATAAATCTATTAAAGGTGCAATATGTAAGAACTGGTCTCCTCTCAAATTCATACTCAAAACAAACAAGGGTCAGCAAATCACCAGAGTAACTGCTAACTGCTGCTAGCTGTAACTGCAGTTAGCTAGCTACCTGCCTTTGCCTGGTACTGTATATTTGGACTAAGTGCTCGGTGCACCCGGCAAATATCCTGTCTGTCTGAATCTTCCTGCCAGATATCTACTGAAGTTAGCATGCTAGCAACGGCCCATCCTGGTCCAAAGCTCCTGTGCGTAGTTAACACCAACAATCCTCTGGTGCTTTAAACACTGCACGGCTCACTGAATGGATGAACCAACAGCAGCCACAGCTAGCAGTAGTTAGCAGCTACAGCGATATGCTGCAGTAAATATGACATGTGGCCAATTCTTCCATAGAATTCCTTTTAAAATAAATTTCAGCCATTTTGTTTTGTTAGAAATTTTAACTACCTGGTGATTTCCCTTCAGTTTTTTAAGTAAAAACGATGGTATTGTGTAAAAAACTCTTCATTTTAACTCTTAATGGAGGCAGGGCATCAGCTGATGCACTGCTCAACTCTGCCAGTTACTGTATATGTTCCCCCAGAAAGGTTTCTGTTTGTATGGACTTATGGCAGGATTGGACGCTTGATCGACTCCCTCCTACAACATGACGGCCTGTTTGTGAACTTCCTCTTAAATTATGGCTCAGCAAAATGTGTTTCTGGAGACGTTTCAGGCAAGAAATAACTGACAAGTGCCAAATTATCGTCATTTTGAGTTTTTTTTTTACAGATTTTCAGATGCATTCAGTGTAACTTGTCGCCTCTGGAAATCCTTAAAACTAGCTGTTGTCGAGTTGCAATAAAGACAGATTTGACACCTGCATGGCTTAATTTCACTGAGCTGTCGTCTTCAAAATCAGATTTGGCACCAGTTTCCCATGATGCATTATTTCTGTATGAGTAACCATGGTGACCTACCTTCAGTTGACGCTGGTGTGATGATGGTGGGTTCCGCATTTTCTCCACGAGAGGTCACATTCAAGACAAAATGTTCTGTGGGTGTAAATCAGGAGGCTGTTAGATTCTGATGTCTGACCCGTGTGGCAGCAACATGTTTCCATCCTGCACTGCAGCAGAGTTCAGCTCACCTGTGGTCTGCAGCAGCCATCTCCCTGTGGTCTTGTTATATTTAGCAGCCAGATCACACCAGTAGTCTCCAGAGTCCTCAGTCCTGAGTCTGGACACATGAATTCTGATCCGTCCGTCTCTGAGGGCGTCTTTGTCAACCTGGACTCGTCCTGTAAACTGTGGATCCTGAGACTCTGGGAAGTCGACGCTTTTAACCATTTCATAAAAAAGCTTCACAGTGTTTGACTGGAGGAAACAACGCATGTTGGTGAGAGACATGTTGGTTTTGATGGAACTGTTCCAGCTGATGGTGATGTCATCGTCCTCCTCTGCCTGATAGAAGGTCGCTGTCTTTTTCCCAGCAGACATCACTGCAGACAAGAGAGAGGACAAAGAGAGACATCATGTGGACTAACATCAACTGAGGGTTTGACTAATAGCTGGAACAATGTGTTGTATGTATGTAGTTTTATAGGTGTCTGTTCATCAGGAGTTAATTGATGCCCTACAGCCAATCAGAATTAAGAATTCACTCAGACCATGATATAACCAATGTTGGGGAAGCATAACTTCTAACGCTAGATGTCATTCAGCCTGGCAGTAGATTGAAAAAAGTACATTTATACCACTGGAGAAATGTCGTTTGTAAAACTACTGCTAAAAAAAGTAGCGTTAGCACCTGCTTATACTCATTATACTCATTTAACTCTTAAATAAATTAACATATGGTGTATATTAAACAAAATATAATAGCCTACAAGAAGTCACATGCCAACAGAAATATGCCTCTCAGCTCAAGTCTTATTTTTTTTTTTTTTAGACATTTTTGGTCAACATCACAGGAACTTTAGAGGCAATAACACTTCAGCACTAGAAGGAGATGCCAGGGCAGAATTTGTTGTTGTTTTCAGCTTGCAGAGCTGAGACGTGAACATCTCGGTCGTGTCTGTAGATGCATTTATATCCAACATATACTGAATTGGCAAAATTGTAGTTTGTAAATTGAGCAGTTTAACTACAAAATATGACCCAGAAAGTGGTTGAAATACTTGATGCAGCACAAAATATGAATGTAGTTTAACTACCAGCAAGTTACAGCAAATTGTAGTTAAGCTATGTAGTTCAACTACATGTAGTTTACGTCTCCCCAACACTGGATATAAATGTTCCTAACATTAAACCAGCCACCAAAACTGCAACAATTAATCAATGAAGGAATATCAATCGTCAACTATTTTGGAAGTTGATCTGCAAAATATTTATTTATATGTATTAGATTAAATGTGAGTAGCAGGACTACTGACCACAGACAGAGGAGGTCAGAACGACGAGCAGAACCATGAAGATCATCTTCTTCCTGTCAGAGAGGAGACAGTTTTATTACAGGAACAAGATCTGAGTTAATAAAACAGGACAGGTTTATTATAATAAACTGGTTTGGTCTATTAAACTTAAACTTCCAGCAGATCAATGAAAGATCATTACCATTAGTAAATAAATATACAATATTAACAGGCTCGTTCATGAAATTAACACTCTATCTCAGTGTCACATGTTGTCATGACTCCAAGTCATTGCAGGGCCCACACATCAGTAGCAATTTGGGGTTCAGTATGAATTTCTTATATACAAAACTACACAGCGCCCCTTTAAGAAAAGAGACATTTACACATTTTAAATTGTGCAGTTTGATTCGATAAAAGTTATAATGCTGATTTTACCTTCATCAGGCGTCCAGGAGAAGAACAGCAACAGGACGACAGAGAGGATGAAGCCAACTGGCAAAACAATCCAACCAGGAGGTGTTATTGCTTGAAAAGACCGTCCTCATGGGTTTGATGATGCACATGTAGGCGGGACTTTTTTAAATTGAGCGTTGGTTTTCGTGGGAAGTCAGTTTCTTAATTTCCTCAAACTTTTCCGTGTAATTTACTTCGAGTGACATAATAATTAGACCACTCATGCAAAGCGTACAGCAGCTCATATGTGGTACTTGGTACTTTTATCATAATGGAATCAAGCAAGTGACACTAAAAGCTTAGCAGAAACTACAGAGACTTCCTAACATTTAATCTCAAACCAGGGGCAGGTCGCTGTTATTACCGTTGATAGTTTATTATCCCGGATTATTATTATCCGCTCGCGATACAGACAGAATATCTTTGAAACTGTGTGAAAACAGAAGAGGAACTGTAATAAATCCACACCATCGTGGTTAAAGTCGCATTATTATTAGATCTACAACTCCTTTCTTCAGCAGAGTGACTTCCGCATCTTCACCGTGTGTGTGTGTGTGTGTGTGTGTGTGTGTGCGCGCGCGTGCGTGTGTATGTGAGAGAGAGAAAGAGACCCCCCATCAACATCGTCCACTTTATATTAGCTTTTAATTGACAGCTGTCAGTAAAAGTGGAGATAATTAACCGCCAGAGAGATGGACTGTTTAATGAACGATGTCATAAATAGTACATTTTTACGAGAGAGATGCTTGGATGCGGGAACTGCACCAGTTAAAACGAGGCTGTAACATATGCCGAATTTACAAGAAGGTTTAAATATATAAGAATATCTCAGAAACAACGCTTACTATAATTTTTTAAGGTTTCTCTAAACTCGACGAAGCACAAAATCGAGAGCTTTTCTAAGGGAGTCTGGTGAATTTCCCTCCCTGTCCAACTCCTTGCTGGTGTTGACTGTAGTTAATGTAGCAGCTTAGACTGGTTATATGTTGGTGTTCAAGTTTGATGCATAAAACGAGGCTGTAACTGCGAATTAACAAGAAGACCTAAACAAATGCAAACTTCCCTTTGAGTGGGTAAAAGTTTAAAAGCTGGATACGTAACAATGAGGTAAAGAGCTTTTTGGGATGCACAAAACTGGTACATTCATGATTAAACAGGGATCTGAAATGTGGTAAAGCGTTTTTCCTGTCTTTCACTAGAACTTTGTGACGTTTGTGAGATGTTTGTTTCTAAAGATTATATCTGCATCATCGAACCATGACCGCACAACACAAAGGCGTCAGCTGGGTGTGTCATTGTCTACACAGTCTTGATTGAGTTGTTATCATTCAACAAATAATCATTGTAATGATCATTTTTATTTGTATTTGCAAAGAGTCAACTGGGACAAAAGCATTAGTCGCTCTACTAAAGATACAAAGAAAGATTGTTATGTTCGTTTGTGGACTGATAACAACACAAACTCTATGCTTGTCAGTGAGCATTTTAAATATATATGATGATTAGGACACAATTTTGCACAAATGTCTTATGGAGTAAAATGTGATGTTATGATATTTCATGTCCAAAACGTCACCAGTCCACTCCAGTGTGACTTCATAACATTTGGAAGAACTGTTTTACCCAACAACAACTTGACTGGTGCGTGGAGGCAACAATAATAGTTCTTTCTCTTATTTATTTTTTTACAATTTCTATGAATAAAACTGGGGAAAACAGTCAAAAAGTTCCAATAACTGCAGAAACATGGACAACATTTACTCAGCATGAACTCTGAAGTGTCAGGTGCAAATTTTAAAGTCCTGTGTTCAGACCAGAATATTGGATTGCATTTAAGAAGATGTGGCTTCTTTCTAGATGGGCTGTGTTTGTAGTGCAGAGAGGAGTTCCTCCTGTCTGTCAGGTGCAGAGTTTAAAGTCCTTTTCTTAGACCACAGAGTCTCTTGGTTATTATAAATAACCTCAGGTGAAGCCTACTTCCTCATTCATGAATGATTCATTCCCAAAGAGCTGAGACGAGTTCTCTAATCGCTTTAAACTGAGTTTGATTTGCTTTGTCAGTGTTTTTTCTGCATAAACCAAACCACAGACCGGATGTAAACCTTGGTTGTAGGCGTCCTAAGCTAGTAGACTTTTGTCCGCCCACCATCCGCCACAATTTCCTCCAGTGGGATTTATAGATGTCGTGTCTAAAAAAGGTGTTGCAGGCTCAACAATAGAGTCATGAGAGTCACAAAAATAAGTCAAAGTTCTTGACAAACTACTGACAGCTGCACCGACTGCTGTCATACTGTGTAGTGTGGCATCAAAACTTGAATCATGATAATTAGCAAATGTGTGATCAGTCTGAAACATCTTAGATAAACGTTGAGCTGGAGGTTTTTTTCACACACGTGATCTTGTTCACAGATTAACATCTGAACAATCAGCGTCTGGTGGATGAAGCTGCCTCGACTCTGTTCAACATCCTCCACTGTCAGATCTGTGAATGTCACAGCTGGTTTCACTCTGATGTCAAGACCTCAAAGAGTTTATCAGCCACAAAGTTCATTATAATAAACTTTATTAACACTCAGAAACAGTTACAAACTGACTTTCAGCCCACTTTATGTTCTCTTTTGGAAATATTGCATGATGTGCTCGCTGACCTTTATTATCACTTTAATACAATCCTGATATGAAAAGTGTTTTACAGCATTTAAAGGGTTGATAAAAAATTATTATACAAACCAATCACTTGGCAATTAACAAAACACAGACAGAAGTATGAAGACACAGCTGACTGAGACTGAACGAACTCCTCTCAGTAGAATCACTGTGAGATGAAGAGCGCCCTCTGCTGACCTTTATCTTTAACACCAGCGTGAACAGATGGCAGCTTTTCTTTCAGTCGCAGTAACAGACAGTAAATAACAAGCACAAATCAAACAGCAGCACTTCATTTGATGAGTTTGATGAGACGTCCTGTCAAAATAATAGACGACATGAAGGTGAAGAACAACGTTTCCTCCATCAACTCCATTATTGTTGTTCATCACTTGTTCCCTCTGAGTCTTATGACTCTAAATTCAGTTTTTGATCAAACTGAAGTCGTGACATATTTCTCAAACTCTCCTCCAGTCAGTCAGAACTATCAGATAATAAAAAAAGACACACAGGAGTTTGGCAGTAAATATTTTTATTTCAGCATCATATAAAACAGTCACATTTAATGTGTAAATACAAAGTTAGAAAAAATGCTTCACAGAGTCAGAAGTGCTTTGCAGAAAATAAAATATTCAGTTAGTAATAAATAGATAAATCCAATGATGTGTTGTTTAGAACCGATCTGCACTTTGACCTGACGGCTGCAGTCCAACATGTTGAGACCCGACGTTCACTGACACATTCACATATATATGTGTTTGAAAGAGGACGAAATGTATCCATCTCTGTCAAACTGGAACGACCGTCTTTGAACAGACGAGGTCTTAGACATCAATTGTCACCCAGCAACAATCCGAACAACCACTCACACCTAGGCTCACCTGGCCCTAACAACCCACATGAAGGCTTGTTGGACCACTACAGGTGCTGTAGGTGGCAGTTGTCGCAAGGTTAGTGTGTGACATCAGATGATGAGTGACAATGCGAGAAAAAAAAGAAAAAAACAGAGATGGATGATGGAAGCCAAGACAGAGAAGGCACTCCTCCTGCCAAAAAAAAATACCGCGATCAATGGGACAGATCAGATAAGATGAGAGAGGAATTCACAGACTACCAGGTGACAGATAGCAAGCAACTCCGCCAAGAAGATAGAATCGACAGATTCTGGGGCCTGGTAGGAAAGGACATGAGGTTCAGTGAGCTGCCAAAACTTATGAAGGCTTTACTATGCATTCCCCATAGCAATGCAAGTTCAGAAAGGGTGTTTAGCATGGTACGAAAGATTGTTACAGAGAATAGGATGTCGTTAGACAACAAAACTGTTTGTGCTCTACTCTCATGCAAAATTAACCACAAATACACTCCTTCCAAAACAGTCTTAAAGAATGCAAAGTCTGCAACAAATGTTTACAACAAGTCACTAAAAGAGTAAAGAAAAGTTGTTTGAAATGAAAAGAAAAATTGTAAAAGAAAAGCAATATGAAATGAAAAGAATGTGTGGAATGAAAATAAAATGTAAAGACAAGCAATGTTAAATGAACGGAAAATATGCAAATAAGCCTTTAAATAAATGCTCTTCATAAGTACCCTTTTGTGTTTTCATTTAAAATGTCCCTTATTTTCAAATTCAAAACTTGACAGATATGCTGTCATCAGCTGAACTGGACCAAACCACCTGATGTGATGTAATGGGGGGTTTAGTTATTTGTGTTTCGTACTAGTTTAGTGTGTTGCCCATTTTGTTCATCCCTTGGTGGTTTATTTGGTTTGCCCGAGCCAGTATTTAAGTTCCCTTTGTGTCTCATTTAGGCAGGTCTGTTGATTTAGTTGCATCTTATTGTTTGCCAGTTTATTTGTAGTTATATTAAGATGACCTCTTTTAGGGGCCCACATCTTGAGTTAAGTTGTAAGTTTGATTTTGCAGTTTTTTTGGGTAAAATAAAAACCCATCTTTTCTTTGAAATTGTTCCTGTGTTCTGTTTCTTACTGCTTGGTCCCTGACAGCCAGACAAACGGGTTCAAGAACAGTTTTTACCGGAGAGCAACAATGTCACTGATTGCAATCAAGGCACAAAAGAATGTGTGTCTGATGACTGTGCAATAATGAGTATCACATGGTGTATGTGAGGTGTGTGGTATTTATGTTTTTTTTTTATTTTATTTTATCCTAGTATCAATGTTATGTGTTATGTTTTTATCAATAAGGAGTTTCATCTCAATTTCGTTGTACAATGTACAATGACAATAAAGATCTATCTATCTATACTGCCTGTGATCCAAATAGTAGCTCCACCACATCAAAACAGGAACCTGATATCACTCTGAAATTCAGATCTGTTAATACAAATGATAATAGGTGACAACTTCACTGAAAAGCAGATATGCGGTCAACTGTCAACAATCAAATCTCTGTACCTGGAGGTGTGACACAACCCTGTATCAAGGCAGTTAGAACGCCTTTAATATGGAAAGTTTGACTATGTAAATGAATCTTTAAGGTTGAACTTCATAACTGTTTCAGAAACTAAAAATACCTTTTCATAAACCTTCACCAAAATGCCTTTGCTGCATAAACATAACCACAAAATATATTTTCCTAATCTTTGTCCGTGGTTTTGTTGCTGAAACCAAACCACAGACTGGATGTAAATCTTGGTTGTAGGCGTCCTAACCTAGTAGGATCTTGTAAGCACACCATCTGCTACAATTTCCTCCAGTGAGTTTGATAGATGTCGTATTTGTTTCAGTCTAAAGAAGGTGGTGCAGGCACAACAATATAGTCACGAAAGTCACAAAAACAAGTCACAATTCTTGACTGTTCGTTGCAGCTGCACTGACTGCTGTCATACTCTGCTGTGTGGCAAAAAAAACTTGAATCGTGATAATTAACAAATGTGTGTCTGAAACATCTTAGATAAACGTTGAACTGGAGGTTTTTCCACACACGTGATCTTGTTCACAGATTAACATCTGAACAATCAGCGTCTGGTGGATGAAGCTGCCTCGACTCTGTTCAACATCCTCCACTGTCAGATCTGTGAATGTCACAGCTGGTTTCACTCTGATGGACATCGTTACAACACACTGTCTCTTTAATGTCCTGTTTATAATGTGCACACACTGTAAATACATCTAGATTTATACCAGAGACGTTGTTTTAATTGTTGTGTAAGTCTTTTAATATCAGACACCCAGAAGATGTCAAGACCTCAAAGAGTTTATCAGCCACAAAGTTCATTAAAATAAACTTTATTAACACTCAGAAACAGTTACAAACTGACTTTCAGCCCACTTTATGTTCTCTTTTGGAAATATTGCATGATGTCCTTGTAGACCTTTATTATTACCTTAATACAATCCTGATATAAAAAGTGTTTACAGCATTTAAAGGGTTAATGAAATATGTGTTATACAAATCAATCACTTGGCAATTAACAAAACACAGACAAAGTTATGAAGCCACAGCTGACTGAGACTGAAACAAACTCTACTCAGTACAATCACTGACAGATGAAGAGCGCCCTCTGCTGACCTTTATCTTTAACACCAGCGTGAACAGATGGCAGCTTCTCTTTCAGTCACAGTAACAAGTTTTTTTTTTTTCTGAAGTTGTGACATATTTCTCAAATACTGTGAGAATGAATTGAAGGATTGTGATCGTCCTCCATTTATTCTATAAATAAGGGAAAAAAAGCTGCGTCCCTGCCTGAGACCCACACAGGGTTTAAATCTTCAAACTCTCCTCCAGTCAGTCAGAACTGTCAGATGACAAAAAAAGAAGCTTCTAGATAAAGAACGAGGCCTCAGATTCTGGTGCAAAACAAGAAAGGAAGTGTTGCTTCTTTGTGTCCACATCTGACCAGTGCACATGCAGAGCAGTTGGAAATCCAACGAGGTTGAAGTTTTAGTGAAGAAATCCACTGCTGAAGGTCTCCAGATGTCACATGGTCAAAAGATTTTAAAGCCACAGGGTCAAAGTTCATGTTCAACTCCAAGGAACAGGATTTCCCTCCGTCCTCCCTGCAGTGTGCCAACATGTGACTGGAGGCAGTTGCTGGTTTAAATCCCTGCGCTAACGGGTGAGATCCAAGCAGGTAGTGTTCTCTCTGCTAACATCTCTCAACATGCCCTTCGAGCAAGGCACCTAGATTACAGGTTCCCTTTTGATCTGGATGGACAGTTGAAAAAGAAAACGAAGAATCAGTCAACTGTCTCACAGAAAACAAATTGTTTGTTTTGTTTCCAGCACTCAAACATTAAGAAAATACAAGAAAACATTAAATTAAAGCCTCTCACTTACTTCTTGTTTTTGACACTTGTGTCTCCAATATACATATATGGCTCCAACAACCAGCAGGATCATTAAAATGACGCCGACACACACACCTGTGATCAGCCTGTTTCTCATGGATGGACCTCCACCTGGATACCAATCAAACAAGAGGTGATAAGAGCGACTGAAGCTGGAATAAACCAGTTTAAAAAGATAGCAATTAATCAACTGGATCAGAAAAGGCTGATGATAAGAAGATAAGAAGGCTAGTGGGTTTCATATTTCTTATGTACTCAGAATCCCTGATTTTATTTGGTTTATGTCTCTATGATCCACTAGCTGTGCCCCTTTATGTCTTCCACTGTAACTCAGCTTTCATTAAAGTTGAATATTCTGAAATGTTTCTTGGATTTGAAAATTAAATAACACCTAAAGTCTAGAAAAGATGCAGGACATAGGAATGTTGCATTTGAATAAACAGTCTTTATCTGTTAGATTACACTAAAAACAAAGTTTCAGATGATTTAATAATATTCTCACCGTTGACGTCAGTCTCCTCTTCAGGACCAGGAGTCTGCAGCGGCGTCTCTGTTGTTACAGACTTTGGTTCTGGAAAAAAACAGATAACTCAGTATTTAAAGCAGACAGCAGCAGCTTCCTGTGGGGGAAACAGCTGCGTATGTTGTTGATAAAATCAGCCAACGAGTCTTAAAGCTATTTGAGGCCTCATCAATAAGGTGCAGTTTGTAAGAATTAGCAACTAACTGCTGCTCACTGTAGCTGCAATTCGCTCAGTTAGCTGTGCAGCTAGCAGTCCAGCCTGATGGTTGGGAGCGCTGAGATAGTGTTAGCACGAGAGCTTTCGGACCTGACTGGGCTAGCTGGTTAGCATGCTAACTTCAGTAGATGCAAACCTATTAAATACATACAAAACTGTGTTTCCACAAATTTTGTTGATAATTTTAGTTACTTTTGAATGTTTTCAACTAAAATTCTTACACATTGCACCTTTAATTTGGATATCTGGATTAGCGACATTAGCATCGGGGGTTAAATCACAAGTATAATGCAATTTATCTGGATCAGACACAAGGTTTTAACACTCACCAACAGAAAGGTAAATGATTGAATACTTAAAATGGCTCTTTAAATTCGGGATGAAACATTTATATCTTCCTTCATCTTCAGACGTTGGTGATCTTGAGCGATATATTTCCTCGTGTCAGGCCGTCTGGGAACAGCTCCGTCCTCTTGAAGTACTCTGCGATCTTCATGTCCAGGTCTTCTCGGGCGTGCCGATACAGATGGACGTATTTGATCCAGCGCGGGCGATCATTGGGGTCAGGCTGAAGGTCGGGCTTGGACCACTCCACCGTCAGACCGGTCACGTCAATCTGAGGCTCCACGTGACACGGCAGGATGATGTCATCACCCAGGGCAGCCACGATTGGCTCAGGTGACCCGATCACCTTAAAATTCCCTGAGAAACGGAGGAAGATCGAAATTGATCCAAATCCCAAATATATTCTATGATTTTTAAGTTTTTGAACCCAGTTGGCTCCATGTTGGTGTTGGTGACGTGTGTTGAGTGAGACGATGTTGTTCACTGAGCACTTTAACACAAAACTACATGAGAATTTACCCTTAACTTATAACAAACTGTCACTTTTAAACTGACAAACATCATGTGTGTGATTCATGACACAACTCAAGCAGGATCAAAACATTATTTGTCGCTCTTCATTCACCAACATACAAAGTAAACTAGGAACTGGCTTTAGGCCAAACCACTGACAAGTGATACCACAATGTGGTTTTTGGTTCAAAGGTTCAAACTGGTCTTTGACTTTAATCTGCAGCTCAAAGAAAGAAATACAGATGTTAGAACTTGTCTGTCTAATCTCACATAGCATTTAGAACAAGCTGCTGCATACAGACCAAACAATGAACTGATTAATGAAGAACATAAATTGATAATGATTCTTATCTTCAGTCTGAGCGCCAAACTAACCATTTCATTAAGAAGCACCCAATAATACATTTTAATTAATGTCTTAACCCCTTATTTAAGTTATTGTAAAACAACAATAAAAGTGTTTTTCTTCATGTAAATCACAGCTCGTACAACCAGAAACTGCGACCTCGACTGTTAAAACACAAACATGTTTCATAGGATAAAATCTGTTCAAAGGCACCTGTGTGTGAAGCAAAATGAAGCCAAGCTAACTGTGGACATTTGCATCATGTTCATTTATTCTGCCTCAATAAACAAAATATACAAACAAGCTAAATTTCATACTGTTTTACATTGTTTATATTGAAAGAGAACGAAAGAGACGTCTCTTTCGTTCTCTTTCAATATAAAAGTTATAATGCTGATTTTACCTTCAACAGGCGTCCAGGAGAAGAACAGCAAGAAGACTGAACAACAGAGAGGATGAAACCAACTGAGCTCCTCCGGCTTCATTTCTTCAAGTGTTCATGTGTCCAGATGAGCGACGCTGTGAAGCTCTTCAGGAACCGACTTAAGAAAAGCAATGCAAACACTTATTAAGAAAAAAACCCTCCTACATTGCATCACTCTAAATCAGGAGGGCGGTCTTTTCCAAACATTCCCCTTTCCGGGTGTAATATTGTGCCAACATAATAATGAAACCACTCATGTTCATGTTCATCAAGGGGAGTTGGACTTGTTATAAAAAAGAGAGACATCTTTATCGATCATTCCTGAAAGGTGCTTCTGTAAATCAAGCCAAAAGGCGGAAATACAGAGACAATCTGTAGAAACGTGCAGTAGTCACAAACAGAGCCAGCTGTTGTTAACATCTGAGAAAACCCAAATAACACTGTGTCTTACAGGACAGACACTGTGTACATTTGTGTCTTCCTGCAGATTAATGTGCCTCATGAATCGCGTGTAAATGATCTCATATGATTGCTGAAATTGTGCGGCGTTTAAATGTCAGTTGTCAGATATCAGTGAAGTGAAATTTCAAACCAGGGGCAGATCGCTGCTTGCAGTTCAGCTACTACCGTTGATAGTTTATTATCCCGGAAATAAAAAAGTTAAAAACAGCAGCAGACAGGTGGGAGAGTTTTTAAAGAAAACAAGATGCGTTATCGAGGGCGCATACAGAAAATGTAAAACATCCACACGGAGGATCCATTAAAGAAAGAATCCCTTTAGAACTGTGTAAAAACAAAGGGGGAACTTGAATAAATTCAGTTCATCCTGGTTAAAGTCACATTATTGTTCGATCGAAAACTCATTTCTTGCACTGAGACTTCCGCGAAATCTCGCATCTTATCCACATGTGTGTGTGTGTGTGTGTGTGCGCGCGCGCGCGTGCGTGTCAGACCTCCCATCAACATCCATCCACTTTAAATTTAATATAAATAATCACCAGAGAGAGGTAAGGTTTAATAACAATTTTGTAAATAGTACATTTATACCGGAGAGATGCTTGGACGTGGGAACTGCAGCCCCCTAAAACGAGGCTGTAACATATGCAGAATTTACAAGAAGGTTTAAATATTCAATAATAAGTCAGAAACAGCGCTTAATAAAGTTCCTCTTAACTCGATTTTCTAAGGGAGTCTGGTGAATTTCCCTCCCTCTTCTTCTCCCTGCAGGTGTTGACTGTTGCTGATGTAGCAGCTTTGCCTTGTTATATGTTGGTGTTAAAGTTTGCTGTCTGCTGGAGTGAAGAGCATTCTCAAAATGTTGCAAATTAATTGCTAACAATGATTCATGTTATCCTGGACATTCAAATGTGATTGATGTGTTAACATGATACATAGAATATTTCTTTTTATGATGAGGAGTGAACCTACAAACAAACTAATTACAGTTGTGTCTTTAGTCTCCACCTCTTTGTTCCCCTCCATCTGTCAAACTGAAAGCACCATCAGACCAGGAGTCTGTGTAATTTCATTAACCATAAAAAGGACTCTGGATGAACTTTCCTGTTGTGCTCACTTCCCTACTAAATAACTACCACAACATAAAAGCCCCTGAATATTATCTGTCATGTGTCATTACTGTTGTCTCACACAGCAGTTGGTTTCACTGATACAGTGAAAAAATTTACTGAGCACTAATAAATTGTGTTATGGCCTGATTGTCATCGGTGTGGTTGGGTCTTTGATAAAGTGCTGAGTCAACACAAGACCATGTTTAATTTTTTCCTAGATCACTTTCACATCCACTGATTCTTTAACTTTCCTCGTTTCATGTTCAAAGCTGCGTATTTTAACCAAAAAGACAGCAGTAAACATGATGTGTGTTTATCCAAAATCAGCTGTGCTCCACTTGTGACACTCAGAGTCACGTGACCAACTGAACCTGATGACTCAGCTGGAAAATAATGATGTAATGATTGTGACAGTAAGTATGTGTGTCATGTGGCTACATTTCAGGTTTCACTGACTTTTTGCCAAAAACAACACAAACAAAACACACTTCTGTTTGAGTACATGGTGACCCATCATCCACCACCATATCCAGAAGATCTGAGATATGATTGTGATGATGGTGAGACAAAGGAGCCTTTAGAGCTGTAACACCAGATGACGGAGCAGCTTCTGAGTGTTTAAGTGTTGTTACAGCCTCCAAACAATGAAATAGATTAATCAGTGGCTCAAATTTGAGACCTCAACATAAAAGAAGGACACCAGAAAATAGGACGTTTTAACAAGTTTTATTAACCAACTTTTCCCACAAGAGAAAAAGCATTCTTTAATGAAACCATACTGACCAAAAGGGACCTGGAGATGCTGGCCGAACTCAGCAAACTGAGGGGGTACCAGGCCATCCCCTATAGGGGCGTCAGAGCTGGCCCCCCTCCCTGCCTGACAAAACCAAATATAAAACTATATAAACATAAACTAGAAACTAAACGAAAACGACAGACATGGGGATGTCATGGCCCCACGCAACAAGTGTATACAATGACCTGTTGAGGTGAAATTCAGTGAGTAACTAAAAATAGTTTAGTTAGCTTGGCTACATTGTGTTCCGGCTTATAATACCAAACCGACAGCTGGAAACATGAAGTCAGTGTTTGTGTTGTTGCTTACATCAGCAGTGCTCCACTTGTGAAACTCAGATTACTGTTACTCAGGTAACAAACTGTCAAACGTGCACTTTGACCTGACGGACAATTGTAACGTCGACAGACCAACAGTGTTGAAATCCTTTTCATACGTAGCCCTCTCATTCAAGTCTGTTCTAGGATTTTCATGAGTACCCCTTTAATGTATCAGACTGCATGGGAACTAAATGATGAGTGCTACTAAAATGCATGATTTGGGATGTTTTAAAATAATAAACACGCCTTGGAATGACTCTGGCGAACTTGCAGAGAGGCCTGCAGGGCGGCTCGGCTGAAGGTGAGGTTCACCCAGAGTGTCATGCAAGCTGGGACCGCCACTGTTAGCGTGCAGGTATCAAACCTGTAACTCCAGCTGTCAGCTGAAGATGCAGAGAAACATTCCTATAGATTGTTGACAGTTTGCTTTCACTAGATGTCTGAAACATGTCTGTAAGATCTTTCCTGGCATCAACACAGAAATATTTACACCTTGCAGTAGAGACTGTTTATTTTCACTGAAATATTTTCCATCTTCCCCATTTCTTACCTGACACTCAGCAGACTGCCCTCAGATTTATAACCTGGTCATGTGACTCGACTGTCTACATGAGTCAGCATCATGGTTCTTGCACAATGCTTGCAGTTGAGAGAGTATATGGAGTTACGTTTTCAGGATCAGAGCCTTCACTGTACTTTTTTAATTTAAAGATTCTGTCTGTGATCCAAATAGTAACTCAGTCACATCAAAACAGGAACCTGATATATGAAATTCAGATCTGTTCATATAAATGCTAACAATGGTCGACAACTGAAAAGCAGTGATGTTGATGTTGTCAATTAAATTTCATAATTGTTTCAGAAAATAAAAATATATTTTTCCAACTTTCCCCAAAGTGCTTTTTCTGCATACACACACATATATATATAATATATATTTTCCTGACCTTGGCCATTGGTTTTGTTGCTGAAACCAAACCACAGACTGGATGTAAACCTCTGTCCTAACCTTGGATTTTGTCCGCCCGCCATCCTCAACAGTTTCCTCCAGTGTGATTTATAGATGACGTGCTTATTTCAGTCTAAAGAAGGTGGTGCAGTCACAACAACATCGTCATCAAAGTCAAGAAAATAAGTCAAAATAAGAGACACACTAGAGAAACACATGATTATCGATCCACCAATAAACAGACACAACACAAAGGTGTCAGCTGGGTGTGTCAGTGTCTACGCAGTCTT
>CAEMYA010000353.1:24744-38014 GCA_903131615.1 Diplodus sargus
GAGATCCAAGCTTGTCTCTGCTAACATCTCTCAACATACCCATCGAGCAAGTCACCTATACCAGCTTCCTTTTTGATCTGGATGGACAGTTGAAAAAGAAAACAATGAATCAATCTCACAAAAAATGTATTGTATGTTTTGTTTCCAGCACTCAAATATTAAGAAAATACAAGGAAACATTTAATTAAAACCTCTCACTTACTTCTTGTTTTTGACGCCTGTGTCTCCAATATACTGCGACTCCAACAGCCGGCAGGATCGACAACAAAGCGCCGACACATACAGCTGTGGTCAGTACTTCTCTTGCGTAGACCACTAAGGATACAAATCAAACAAGAGATGATCAGAGCGACTGAAGCTGGAATAAACCAATTAAAAAAAGATGGCAATTAATCAACTGGATGGGAAAATGCTGACGATGAGAAGATAAGAAGGTTTAACAGATTTCATATTTCTTATTTATGCACTCAGAATCCCTGATTTTATTGCATTTTATTTGGTTTATTTCTCTATGATTCACCAGCTGTGCCCCTTTATTCCCTCCAATGTAACTAAGCTTTAATTAAAGTTGCTTATTCTGAAATGTTTTTTGGATTTGAAAATCAAATAACACACTTAAGTCTAGAAAAGACGCAGGACATGTTGTCACGATGTCAGAGGACGATCAGCGTGGACAAAATAATTAAGGATAATGATATTAATGCCATGTCCTCACAAATTCTGACCAAAAACAAGAAGGTCTCAGTCAAATCCTTTGTCTTTTTCTGTTGTATGGTGGTTGGCAACCACATTACTGTCATCTACTTTAAAGAAACGCTTTTTTATATGTCTGTTGTTTATATGATATCAATATTTTATTTTTTTAAATCACAATTATTGTAAGTACCAGTTAGCAGCTACAAAATGCAAAAAAACCTAATTGGGATATTTGAATTAAGTATCTCGATGAAAGCATGAAAAACTGCCAAATTGCCTTTTGAAAATGTTGTACATTAATTCTAAAGGGGGAAAATTTGACACAAAACATTGAATATTTCAGAAAGTGTACCAGAAATGTATAAAAAAAAAATCATCAGCCGTTGTTGTCCTCATTGAGCCGAATGTTTTGATGTCTGAATGAAGATTGTATGTTGTAAAATGCAGCAGAAGTTAAATGTCAAAAGTCACGATGGAAGAATAACAATCTGCTTTTATACCGTAGATGAACAAATGTTCCATTGAGGGCTCATTAAACAGTCACATGCTCCCACAGTGAAAAACACATTTATGAGTGATAACAGTGCAACCAGTGTCTCTCAGTCTTGTTTATGCAGACTCACAAACAAATAAAAACTTTAGTTACCCTGGGAATTTTTTGCTTTCCCAAGGCTAACCGTTGGTTCTCTAGTGGAGACACTTTCGGTTGCGTTTGAATAAACAGGCTGTTATCCGTTAGATAAGACTAAATACAAACAGTTTCAGTTTGAAATGATCATCTTCTCACCGTTGACATCAGTCTCCTCTTTAGGATCAGGCGTCTGCAGCGGCGTCTCTGTTGTGACAGACTTTGGCCCTGAAAAAAACAGATAACTCAACTCATTCTGTTGATAATTTTGAATGTTTTCAATTAAAATTCTTACATATTGCACCTTTAATTTGGATATCTGGATTAGCAACATTAGCATCGGGGTTACATCACAAGTATAATGAGATGTATCTGGACCAGAAACAAGATTGTAACACTCACCAACAGAAAGGTAAAGGATTGAAGACTTAAAATGGCTCTTTAACTTTGGGATGAAACATTTATATCTTCCTTCATCTTCAAACGTCACGTTGGTGATCTTGAGCGATATATTTCCTCGTGTCAGGCCGTCTGCGAACAGCTCCGTCCTCTTGAAGTACTCTGCGATCTTCATGTCCAGGTCCTCTCGGGCGTCCCGATACAGGTGGACGTACTCGACCCGGCGCAGGCGATCATTGGGGTCAGGCTGAAGGTCGGGCTTGGACCACTCCACCGTCAGACCGGTCACGTCAATCTGAGGCTCCACGTGACACGGCAGGATGATGTCATCACCCAGGGCAGCCACGATTGGCTCAGGTGACCCAATCACCCTAAAATTCCCTGAGAAATGGAGGAACACTTAACAATTGAAACTTTAACATGAGATCATCGCTTATTTCCAACACATTTACAACAACTTCATGACTTGGTCTACAAAATGTCACCGAGGTCATCCAAAACCCAAATTTATTCTATGATTTGAAGGTTCTGAGCCCAGTTGGCTCCATGTGGGTTTGCTCTGTGGCTCTTTATGTGTTACAGCTGCTATAAGGAACTATTCTCCCATAAAACACACCTGCAGGATGTCGGATCATTGTTCTGTTTGGGGCTTTGGATGATTGAAATTATGTGATGATGGTGAGACAAAAGACTCTTTACAGCAGTAACACCGGAGCAGCTTCCGAGTATTTTAACTGTATATAACGTCACGTTGAAAGGAAATTGAAAGATATCTTTTGTTCCTGTTTTCATCATCTCCTGTGATACCACCAGATGTTTGAACGGTTAACTGCACTTTGCTGTTGCCATAGTCGGCTTAACGACTGTAAACTAATGTTCAACCAGGCTTCATTAACTTGTAGTCATTGAGACTGATCAAGTTAAAGATTAATCAAATAATATGTTCTTGGCTTTGTATGAGTAGTTTTTCCTGTCCACTTCTTTAAAAATCTGGTAGTAATACTTGGATTTTATTTGCATTGCTTCTAAAGCACATACACAGAGGAAAACTCAGGATTTATTAAAACCAATATCCAATATCTATATAGGACCAATATCTACAATATCAATGAGAATATTAACTCAGAAGTATGTATTGTTTCCGCAACTGAATAAAAAAGCTGTTCTCAGAGGAAGAGAAGGACCCCAGAACATTGCTTGAAGCTGGACTGGTGGCAGGGTCCGCCACATATAGACAAAGCAAAACGGTATGAAGCTGAGTTTGTTTGTTTATTCAGTTTGTGCAGTCATGAAAACTAAAATCAATCACCGAAGAGCTAAAAATCTCTTCTCCAAAACTACATGGTGTCTCTTTCAAGAAAATATAAGAATTAGTGGACAGCATCCAGTCCGACCGAGGCTACAGGTTATGTTAAGAGAAAATATGACAATAAAAAGAGTTTACCTTCAGCAGGTGTGCAGCAGAAAATCAGCAGAAGGACGACGAGAGTTACAGAAGACAGAGACCAGCTGTGACTGAGCTCCAGGTCCATTGAAACGAGTCGGTGTAACAAACACAGACAGGCTGAAGACAAAGCTGCAGCTGCTCCAGGTGGAATCAATCTCGGCTCACTACAGGAAATGGAGTCATCACAGAATTTCCCAAAAACTGTGGAAGACATGTTGACACATGAATCAGACTCCATCACCAGACTCCCTTTAAAAAAACTCAAAATTGTCCTTGATAATCCGACAAACATTATACATGACAATATTTATTTCTTTGTGTAACGCCTGTTATGTATTTATCTGCCTCCTCTTCCTGTACTTGTGGCGTCTTCGGCTAAATTTCCCTGCAGTCTGATAAATAAAGCCCAGCTAATCTAATATTAGAGTTGGGGGTTTCACAGACTCCCACAGAGACTATAATTATTCGTTCATAATTAACTCTGGTTATGCTTCAAGTGAAGTGTAGTCATGTATAAATCTCTTGTTGACCAGCTGAAAAAACTGCACATACAAAGACAATAATATGATGAGAGGGCAATTTGTAACATCACAATTTCCTTCCTTGATCTGTCTTCAAATGTATCGATCTCAATGACTACACGTCAATAAAGCCTGATTTAATATCAGTTTGCAGTCTTAGGCCCACTAACGCCTCTGTTGCCATGGTTGCAGGTAACCGTTAAAACATCTGACAGAAGCTCAGCTGATGATAAAAACAGAAACGAAATGAAGCCAAGCTAACATCTATTTCTGCCTCAACAAACTAAATATACAAACAAGCTCCATTTATTACCGTCCTACTTTGTCTATATGTGGCGGACCCTGCCACCTCTCTATCTTCAAACAGTGTTCTGCGAACTAATTTCCCTCTGAGAACAGTTTCTTTATTCACTGATGGAAAAAATACACATTTCTGAGTTTGCTACTGTTTTTCCCATTAATATTACAAATATACGAGTTTGAATTTTTTATATATACAAAACTAAACAGTGCCCCTTTAAGAAAAGAGACATTTACACTTTTTATATTGTGCAGCTTGATTCGATAAAAGTTATAATGCTGATTTTACCTTCAACAGGCGTCCAGGAGAAGAACAGCAACAGGACGACAGAGAGGATGAGACCAACTGGCAAAACATTCCAAGCAGGACGTGATATCGTTTGAAAAGACCGTCCTCATGACTTTGAATGATGCACATGTAGGCGGGACTTTTTTAAATTGAGCGTTGGTTTTCGTGGGAAGTCAGTTTCTTAATTTCCTCAAACTTTTCCGTGTAATTTACTTCGAGTGACGTAATAATTAGACCACTCATGTTCGTGCTCATCAGGGGGGAAGTTGGACTTGTTATAAAGAGAGACATCTTTATCCAGTATGTCTGAAAGGTGCGTCTGTAAATCAAGCCAAAAGGCGGAAGTATAGAGACAATCTGTAGAAACATGTTCAGTAGTTTCTCCCTCACAACCACAAACAGAGCCAGCTGTTGTTAACATCTGGGAAAACCCAACAAACACTGTCTCTTAAAGAACAAACACTATATACATTTGTGTCTTCCTGTAGATTAATGTGCCCCAAATGATCTCGTGTGATTTTGGAAATTACGCATTTAAATGTGTTCTGACATTGCGGTGATGTCACCATCGGACTAAGGATTATTTATTTATTTATTTATTTATTTATTTATTTATTTATGTAGTCTGTGCGAAGCGTACAGCAGCTCATACTGTGGTACTTGGTACTTTTATCATAATGAAATCAAAAGTGCAAGTGACACTAAAAGCTTGGCAGAAACTACAAGGAATTCCTGACATTTAGTGTCATGGCAATATAAAGTAACATACATATATCATATATCAGTGAAGTGAAACTATAAACCAGGGGCAGGTAATAGAAATGAGAGATACGGACAGCAGCAGACACGTGAGAGTTTTTAAAAGAAAACAAGACTCACCTGTTGGTCCATGATTGGACGAGACGGAGTTCTTCCCAGCCGCTGGGTTATGGTCTTATGGAGGGCGCATATACTTTACAGAGAATATAAAACATCCACACGGAGGATCCATTGTGGGAACACAACTATTATCCGCTCGCGTTACAGACAGAATCCCTTTAAAACTGTGTGAAAACAGAAGAGGGACTTAAATTAATCCAGACCATCGTGGTTTAAGTCACGTAATTACTAGATCTTCAACTCCGTTTTTCTTACACTGTGACTTCCGCATCTTCACCGTGTGTGTGTGTGAGAGAGAGAGAGACCTCCCATCAACAATATAGGCTGGGCCATACTGCACATTTTGGTATCGATCTGTTACCAAGTAATTACAGGGCTAGTTTTGCCAATACAGATAATGATACCGATACTTTTTACTTGAAAATTCCTGATCATTGAATGATTTTTTACTCTTGCCTTTAATTAGCTGATCATGATTATGATAATAATAAAACACAGGACACAGATTTTAGCTAAATAAGAAAATAATATTTAACACAATTAAATCTATTAAATCTATAACCTATCTGCATGTAGCCTAAATAGGAATACCAATGTTCCTTCAACAGATACACAAAGGGATTAATGTATTATTATTATATTCTGCCACATTCATACTTCAGAGTGAACCTGAGTGAGCGGAGTGACCCGCCATAAGGACTGAGAGAGATGCTGCGGTCACACAAACTCTGTGAAGAAATACAAGTGATTTGCTGAACTTATAGAAGAAAAACTACAACAAAAATACAACGATCTCATGGCGCTAGTATCGATCCGATACCAATACTCACCTTGGTACCGATACTATCGATATTTGGATCGATCCGTCTACCCCTAATCAACATCCTTCCACTTTAAATTTGATTTTAATTGACAGCTGACAGTGAAATTGGAGACAATTAATCACCAGAGAAATGGAAGGTTTAATGAATGATTTCATAGCACATTTGTACCAGGGAGATGGTTGGATGCGGGAACTGCAGCCCTTAAAACGAGACTAACATATGCCAAATTACAAGAAGGTTTAAATATTCAATAATTTGTGAGAAACAGCACTGAATTAAGTTTACAAAGTTTCTCTTAACTCAATGACACACAAAATCGAGCGATTTTTTAAGGGAGTCTGGTGAATTTCTCTCCCTCTTCATCTCCTTGCTAGTGTTGACTGTCGTTGATGTTATAGCTGGTTTTGCAATTTGCAAGTATAGAGCTGAGTGTATTGTCCACGATCAAACATGATAGTCTTTCTTTTTATCTTTTGTAGTGACTAAAGGCTTTCTACTGACATCAATGGAATCCTGTACTTCTTGTATCGGGTATCATGCGATCCGTGTAGAGAAGGCAATATACTGCTATTCAAATAGAACATGTCTTTTAGAGATAAAGCAGTAAACCTAAAAACAAATCAACACAAAAGTTTATATCTAATTAAACTAATTCATGCTATCCTCACAGATCCTCTCTATATTTTGTGTTTATGCAAAACTGTTGTGTGAATGTAAACTATATCAGATATATCTATACAAAATGTTTTACTGTATGTACAAAAATGCTCTTAACTGGCTCTAAAAGCAGATAAAACAAATTCCTCAGCCCACTTTAAATTGTCTTTTGGAAATATTGCATGATGTCCTCGCTGACCTTTCTTATCACTTTAATACAATCCTGATATGAAACGTGTTTTACAACATTTAAAGGGTCAATGAATTATGTGTTATACAAATCAATCACTTGGCAATTAACAAAATCAAAACACAAACAGAAATATGAAGACACAGCTGACTGAGACTGAAACAAACTCCACTCAGTACAATCACTTTGAGATGAAGAGCGCCCTCTGCTGACCTTTATCTCTAACACATCTCCATCACTTTTTTCTTCCTGACTCTGACTCTAAATTCAGTTATTGATAAAAGTGAAGTTGTGACATATTTCTCAAATATTGTGAGAATGAATTGAAGGATTGTGATCGTCCTCAATTTATTCTATAAACCAGAAAAAACCTGCATCCCTGACTGAGACCCACACAAGGTTTAAATCCTGAAACTCTTCTCCAGCCAGTCAGTCCTGAAAAAGCCAAAAAAAAAAGACACAAAGGAGTTTGATAGTCTTTTTTAAATTTTATTTCAGCATCATATAAAATAGTCATATTTCATGTTTAAACACAAAGTTAGAATAAATGCTTCACAGAGTGAGAAGTGCTTTGCAGAAGATAACATATTCAGTTAAAAAACATAAAGAGAAACAACACATCCAATGATCCTTTTAGAACCAAGACATTCTCATATATGTGTTTGAAAGAGGACTAAAGGAATCCATCTGTGTCAAACTGGATTGACCGTCTTTGAACAGACGAGGTGGTTTGAGACATCACTTATCACCCACCTACAAGCTGAACAACCACTCACACCTGGGCTCACCTGGCCCTAACAACCCACATGAAGTCTGGCTGGACCAAAGACCCACAGGTGGTCCCAAGGACTCTGAAAATCAGAGGTCATACGGGACCTTAACGACTCTGTAAGGACACTCCCACACTCTGCATGGACACTTCCAAACAATATAATGACACTTCAAAACTATGTAGTGACACTCCCTCACTCTGTAAGGACACTCCCACACTTTGTAAGGACACTCCCACACTTTGTAAAGACACTCCCATACCATGTAAGGACACTCTCATACTCTGTAAGGACACTCCCACACTTTGTAAGGACACTACCACATTCTGTAAGGACACTCCCACACTATGTAAGGACACTCCCACACTCTGCAAGGACACTCCCACACTGCGTAAGGACACTACCACGTTCTGTAAGGACACTCACAAATTATGTATGGACACTTCCACACTTTGTAAGGACACTCCCACACTCTGTAAGGACACTACCGCATTCTGTAAGGACACTTCCATACTCAGTAAGGACACTCACACACTCTGTAAGGACACTCCTATACTCTTAAAGTGCAGGGTGTATGTAAAAGTAAATTCCAAAGCTTTTAGCATAACTTAGCTGAAATGATATTTACAACTATCAGTATTAATCATGAGCTAAGTAAGTGAAGCTAATTAGCATTTAGCCAATACAATATTAGTTTCCATTTTTCAAAGCAGCATTACAGTGATGTGATTTTCTGAACTTACTACATTGTTACAATACTTTATCCACCAAGTCATTGTATTCTCATTTATGATGATTATTGATCAGAAAGCATTGTGATTCAGGGGTTAGGATATTTAAATGTGCTCACATCGGAACAGCTGTGGATGTGAGTTGCTCAGATGATGAACTGTATGGATCTCCGTAACCAACTAAATGACGGCAGGTCTTTCCTGATGTTGATCTGTGTGATTGACAGGAGAGAAAAGTAAGTTTCAACAAAGCACTGACACAAACAAAATAGTTCCATTCAGAACAATATCAAGAACAAACAAACCTCTATTACATCGACGAATGAGAGCTGACAGACAACTCTGAGCTACACCGAGGAGACATATTATAGCACCAAATAAAAGAACTGCACCAGTTGCAACTTTATTCAAATCGTGTGATCTCACTTTCTTCTTCTGCCCTCCTGCTGTGTGTTCAGCATCTGCATGAAGACAGAAAACCAGTGTTAGTATCTGATATCAGGAGCATCAACTCATCAGAGTCAAACCACCACATCAAGAATATTTATAATAACTCAGCAAACGTAGAAAAGAGACAATAAGTGACCAAATAAACAGGAAACAACAAGTAAACACAGATGTTGTGTGGTTCAGGTGTCGGTCGGTCCTCAAAATCAGATTGACACCAGTTTCCCATGATGCATTATTTCTCTATGAGCAACCATGGTGACCTACCTTCAGTTGACGCTGTTGTGATGATGTTGTGTTCCTCATGTCCTCTGTTTTCTCCATGAGAGGTCACATTCAAGACAAAATGTTCTGTGGGTGTAAATCAGGAGGCTGTTAGATTCTGATGTCTGACCCGTGTGGCAGTAACATGTTTCCATCCTGCACTGCAGCAGAGTTCAGCTCACCTGTGGTCTCCAGCAGCCATCTCCCTGTGGTCTTGTCATAATTAGTAGTCAGATCACACCAGTAGTTTCCAGAGTCCTCAGTCCTGAGTCTGGACACATGAAGTCTGATCCGTCCGTCTCTGAGGGCGTTTTTGTCACACTGGACTCGTCCTGCAAACTGTGGATCCTGAGACTCTGGGACATCGACGCTGTTAACCATTTCATATAAAAGCTTTGAAGGGTTGGACCACAGAAAACAACGCATGTTGGTGAGAGACATGCCAGTTTTGATGGGACTGTCCCATCCGATGGTGATGTCATTGTCCTCCTCTGCCTGATAGAAGGTTGCTGTCTTTTTCCCAGCAGACATCACTGCAGACAAGAGAGAGAACAAAAAGAGACATCATGTGGACTTCCATCAAACTTCACCTCATTTCAGCCTGAAACACTTTTATCAAGGAACTGAGAGATCCTGAACTAAAGCAGCAATTTATGTTTAGATTTTACTGTGTGTGTCCACCAGGTGAGGGATAATGCCTGACTAGGTGTCCATTATCAGGAAATAATGGACGACGCACAGGTCTGAACGTAGCAGGACTACTGACCACAGACAGAGGAGGTCAGAATGACGAGCAGAACCATCAAGATCATCTTCTTCCTGTCAGAGAGGAGACAGTTTTATTACAGGAACAAGATTTGACTTCATTTCAATGTTATTTTTGGTGAATTTAATGGTATATACAAATTTTATTGAGCCTCTTTTCTATTATTTATCTGTGTCTTCTATAATTGCAACCAATGTCTGCTCATGTGCTAAATGTTATACTGTACATATAGTTACAGTTACATAAAAATCATACTTAATGCTTGTTCTGATCATTTCTACATCATCATTACATTAAAATAACAATAACAACCTTTTCTGATTCATAATAAGTTGTTAAACAGCTGATTACCTTTTTTTAAAAGTTTTTTAAATTGTTGAAGATTCAGGATCCATAAACTCTTCTGACTGAGATAAACAAAAGTGTTAATGACACTGATAAAATACAAAATAAATGATAAATAGAAATAAATAAAAATGTAAAGACACTGAATATGTTAGCTGAGAGGATAAACTGAGCTGATCAGCAGATTGAAGCTTCACTTACTTGTTGCTGTTACATTCTTGTCCTGTGCGCAATATCCTGTTAGTCCATCAACTCTCTGAACAGTCAATATTTAATCTGGAAGGAGGATCAGCAGATCTGTCAAAGTGAAAGTAAAGGAAGTCGGATCAGCTGAACTGGCTATAAACATGGTCCGCCACACATAAACAAACAGTTAAACAGTACGAAATGGATGGGATCCAAATGTCCGCAGTTAGCTTGGCTTCATTTCTTTTCCTTTTTTAATCACCACCGCAACAGTTGATTAAGACTGTAAACTAATGTTCAATCAGCCAGTCTGAATGAGGCTACAGGTTATGGTAACAGGAAATATGAGAATAAAATTAACGCGTGCTCCAGAGGTGTCAGTCTCGACACATCACAGACACTCCCAACCACCAGACTCCCTTTAAAAAACGCTAAATTTTTAGACTCATCACGTTGGGGGACACTTTATAATCGTCCTTAAACCCTTTCTACAACATACTGTTATTTATTTAGGCTTCCTTGTTAATCCGGCAAACATTATACATGACAACATTTCTATCTTTGTGTAATGCTTATTATGTATTTATACACTTCCTCTAATTTGTCTGATTCTTTTTCATGTACTTGTTGCATCTTGAGCTGTTTTAACATTTATACATTTTAATTGTGCAGCCTCGTCATCATTCCATAAAAGTTATAATGCAGATTTTACCTTCAGCAGGCGTCCAGGAGAAGAACAAGGAACAAGACTGGACGACAGAAAAAGGATGAAACTAACTGAGCTCCTCCGGCTTTATTTGTTTACATGTCCAGGTGAGTCACACAGGTAGATGTGCTCACCAGGAACTGACTCAATAAATACCACACAAACACTTACTTAGAAAAACCCGCCTACATGTGAGAGCGGTCTTACAAACCATTTCACTTTCCAGATGTAATATTTTGCCAACATCATAATGAAACCATTTATGTACATGTTCAACAGGGGAGAAGTCTGACTTGTTATCAATGAGAGACATCTTTTTCGAGCATTTCTGAAAGTTGCTTCTGCAAATCAACCAAAAGGGAATTTATAAAGAGATTTTGGGAGTCTGGGGACTTACTGTTGTTGACTGTAGTTCATTAAGCTGCTTTGACAGGTCCGACACCATCTCCTGTGTTCGTCTGATAACCGACTGCTCATAGATTTACTTGATCTAAAGGATGGTGCACGGAGGCATCGCTAATGAATAGTTGTGTCTCTCAATTCCTTACAATTTGCATGAATAAAACTGGGGAAAACAGTCCATACTTAAATACATACAAACATATGTTAAATGTAAATGTTGATTTAAACAATAGCTGCAGTAAGGTGGACAACATTTACTCAACATGAACTCTGAAGTGTAAATTGCACAGTTTTAAGTCCTGTGTTCAGACCAGAATATTGGATTAAATTTAAGATTTGGCTTATTTCTTGACAAGCTGGTTTTTGTCCATTAAAAGTCAATTTAAGTTTCTTGTTTATTATAAACAGCATCAGGTGTCACCTACATCCTCCTTCATGGATGATTCACCCCCACAGAGCTGAGATGACACTGTCTAATCATCGCTTTATATTGAGTTTGTTTTGTTAATCTCTGCTGAAACGAAAGCGTGAAGACAGTCCAGGGGACAGGTACAACCGGTTTCTGTAGGCCTACACTAAGTTACATTAGTGTCTGTTGGCTGTTAGCTTCAAATTTAGCGTACAAACAATACAAACAGTAGGAATCAAACTTCTCATCCAACTTTCAGCCAAAAATATGGGAAAAACAATCCTGAAAACGTCGACATTTTTCTTTAACGAGATGTCTGAAACATATCTATACGATCTTTCCTGGCATCAACACAGAAATAATTACGTCTTTGTAGTCGAGTCCGTTTATTTCCACAGGATTATTTCATTCTATTTCTCACCTGACACTCAGCAGACTGTGGTGAGAGTTTCTTCATGTCGATAACATGCTACCTGTACATGCTGCTGTGAATCTCCAGGTGCTGACCAAATGATAGTTACACCACCAAGTGACAGTTACACCACCAATTTTAATCTAGATATTTTGTTTTTTAATCTCATACAGGGAAAGTTTTCAACTCTGATCTATATACTGTTCCGAGGTACATAGTTAAAGACACCTGCTGGTAAAAATAAAAGATGCACCGACACATGACAGTCTTGATTTGTCTTTTTAATTAGTTGGAATAGAACAGTTGCAGGCAAAAGATAATATTAATTGTACAGTTTACAGTTTACCATTCATGATTTACCCTCCTCAAAAAAGACAAATTAACAAATGCAGAAACTGCATGGAAACACTGTCAGAGCAGGAGAGAATGACAGTTGATGACGTTATGTATTATCACTTTTACATATTTTATGACAATAGTCAACAAAGATTCTTAATGGAATGTTGATTAAAACTCTATTTTGTTCGAGAACAAATTGAGATTCTGTCTTTGTGGGTCAGAGTATGAACAACTGTTGCTTCAAACAGTGTTCACACAGTCTCTCTCATTACCTTGAAATAAAATGGTGGAGGCAAGACAATTAGTTTAGCATGGCACCTTTAAAACACACAGGCAATTTGAAATATGGTATATAAGGCAAATAAACGTATTGTAACATATTCAAAAACATAATCAGTAGCAGCCTGTTCTCACTCCCAACACGTCAAACACAGCAGCCTGGTCAGAGGCCCTACACTTATAGATTTGATGCTGTAGTCAGCCTGCTACAGCTTCACAGACTAACCAAGTAGTTTTAGTGCCTAACTCTAAGTAGTTTATGGACCTAAACCTAGCCATGTAGTTCTGGTGCCTAAACCTAACCAATTAGTTTTGCTGGAAAAGTCAGACGATGTCAAGAACAGTCAGAAAGTCCAGTTTTGAAACGTGCAACCTGATGTTACA
>CAEMYA010000353.1:39342-81620 GCA_903131615.1 Diplodus sargus
TTGACGCTGTTGGGGTTGACGTCACAGTCACAGCAAAGTTGGCATGGTTTGATGTTGTTTTGGGTATTGCAGGAATAGCCGATGATTGCTCGGTTGTAGTTGCTGGAAGAATAGTAATGTCATTTTCTGGAGAGGTGGTTTCGCTAAGGCTTGTGAGTTCATCAGGCATATTGTCTAGCAGAACTGTCAAGGGGCTAGCAGCGACGGAAACATCAATTGCAGGACTTAAAAAAGAGAGAGGAAATTCCTGAACACTAGAATACACGTTGAGATGAGAGTTGGCACGAACCTTTGCACAAAAGTGGTGTACTATCCAAGTTAGAAGAAAAATGATTGCGCAAGCACGTACTACTACACTAATAATAGCAGTACGGGAATACGATGATATTCCTTTATTAATGTCCAGCTCAGTTTTCTTTTTCTCAGTGATCTTCTTTGTGTTTGTGGTGGTTATGGAAGTAGTTGTTGGAGCGGCAGAGGTACTTGAAATGAGTGGTGGACAATTGCATTTGCCCTCAGACTTAGAATTAACTTCTGGGTAAAACTGAGTGACAGTGGTGTGAAGAGGACACTCTGTCCCAGGAAAAGCTTCAAATCTTGAGCTTGGGGTTGACAGTTCATTGTGGAGTTCTTCCAGAGTCTTCGTCTGCAGATATTTACTGCCATTTCGAATGTTCTGGCCCCAGTGGGCACTTGCTAGCCATCCCTTACTGCGACTGTAGCAGCAGAAAGCTGACCAGAGCATGGAGGGAATATTAACCCTATCTCTGAGTTTGTTGTTGCCTGGCTGTGCTCCAATAACTAAAAAGCCTTCCACCTGACCATTGTTGCTGATGCAGTAATCATTCATAACACATTTGATGCACTGCTCCATGTTACTCCAGCTTCCATTGTTGAATCGGTCTACTTGTGGAACAGCATTCGTCAGGGTAAATGTAGATATCTTATCATTTCTGGTATGTCCATAAGAGCTTGGAAATAAATGCCCTCTAGTGAGGTTTTTGCCATTATTTCTGTAATCACATTCCAATGCCTGGTTGGTGTAGTTTGTATATTTGTCTGACACCTTCATGTTCGTGTCCTCATCGGGGTCCTCAAGCTGTAATAATGTGAAAGCCAAGTAAATGATGCAGACAAGTCAGTTATAAAGTAGGTTAAAAAAACAAAACAAAACAAGCCTACCTGCGGTTCTATCTTCCACGGAGTTTTGGGTCTCCCTGTCTGGCTTCCTTTGTATTTGGCAGCAGAAAACACTGGAATCCTGTTGCTGGTGTCGTAGAGCGTCACAAAACTTCTCAAGTTCTTCAAAGTCTGGCAAATGGGTTTGTATCTGTTCTGGTCCAGGATATTGCCCCCCTCCAAGATTCCTGGAACACTTGGTGGAGTTTCGTCAAGAAGAAACCCGGTACAGTTTGACATCAACTCCACCACTTCAGCTGTTGTGGGAATGATGGATAGAAGGAGGAGGGCAGCAAAGGGCAGGAGGCACCACATCTTCAGTAATGCCATCATCAAACACTGTTATTAGGTCCGAGGTGACAACACGAAGAATTAGCAACTATTACAGTGAAATGTACAATATGTGAATTATTTCACAAGGAAGCTCTCTATCAAAACAAAATACATTTGTTGAGTGTTTTGTTGTGAGGGCAGAGTGGGGAGCTCCTACTTTATTCATAAATGAGGTCATGTTTAAGCGTTGTATTCACCTTAAGGTTGGTCTCTTTCGCCGGCTTCCTTCCTCACTCTCCTGGAATTGACAACCTAATGTTGGAAACATTTGAGATAAGGTAACCACACAAATCAACTAAATATGTAACAAAACTCTAATTGTTTTACACATTTGGAGGATGCATCTAAATTTGATTTCATTTCATTTGAACCACAGTAAAAAGTCGACTGTTCCATGTCAAGTGTAAGTAAAAGTTACTGACTGGATCTGAGTTGAAGTTGTTCAGACTTCAGGTCTAAATGTCTCAGTAGCAAAGTGGAATTTAATTACTATTTTACTGCAACAAGAATTATAACCTCAACTAAGATTGATGCCTTCAGTTGGTGCTCTGTGGTCTCAGCAGATCAACAGTTCTAACCAACATCATCTGACAAAGGAAAACTATTTCAAAGTCACGAAGAAGATTAGGGCCGCTGGAAAGTTTTAGGGGGGGGGATTCTGACTTTTCTTACTTTTGCCTCAAGATTCTGACTTTTCTCAAAAATGACTTTTTTCTCAGAATTCTGAAATTTGTCCTTAAAACTATGACTTTTTTTCTTTAAAGGTAAATTTCAAATTAGAGTCAGAATTCAGAGAAAGAAGTCAGAATTGAGAGAAAAACAAAAGTTAACTCTTTTTTATTGCCTTAATCTTCTTTTGTTCAAATTATAGAAAATAGTTGCATTCATTCAAGACCAGATCGATGGTATGATACTAAATATCTGAAAAACTGATTTAAATATTTTCTTATTGATATTTATTGCTGTTTTAAATTACTTCTTAAGATTCAAAATACATAACACGGAAATTGACAGTTTAATTTCTGTCCACATTACTGCACACACAGTTTCTTCTGTGGTCAGAAGAGGGCAGAAGTGATTGTGTATGACCCTCTTCTGTCGCGCGCACACACGCACACACGCACACACGCACACACACTTCTGCCGTCTTCTGACACACAGACAGACAGACAGACAGACACACACACACACTTCTGCCCGCTTCTGGCATGCACACACACACACACACACACACACACACTCACACACACAACTATTTAAATTAATCATGGTAAGTTTTCTTGGATGTTCAGGAAAAACTTCAACCCAATCCATTTGAAAAAAGCGTCACATACACCCCACTAAACATTAGACGTCTGATGGATGTGCAGATCATGTCTATATTGCGAAAATGACCTCGAAAAGACGTCGTTTGGACGTCTAATGTTTAGTGGGACAGAATCACTAAAATGCAGAAATTTAGCTCAGAGGACCAAACTTTAAAAATTCATAACTCAAAAAGTATTTGGAGTGCAGCTTTAAGATTTTACAAGGTGAATTTAAAAAAAGTTTCAACATATGTGTGTGTGTGTTATTGCGAAATTCACATAGGATTTCCTAAAAGTCTGTAATGCAGAAAGCAAATCAACAGTTGGGTCAGTTTACACGCTCCACGGCAGAAGTGAAGTGATTATTTGATTTTGATGCAAATTCGTACACACTTAAATACATTTTAAGTAATTACAAATAAAGCTTACCGCCCCTCAGGTGTCTGGACAATCAGCTGAGCTGGCGTCCTTTTGGTTCACACAGTGTTAGAAACCAGACAGTCTTCCTCGAATTTCAACTGAGCCTTTGGAGGAAGTCTGATTTGTTTATATTGTGCAATGACAGCAGGTGTGATCTTACCATCAGTGATGTGTTTGTGCTCCATGAACCTTCATTGGTCCAAAAGAAAGAAGCTGATGGAGAAACCCAACCCAATGACTTTTTTTTATGTAGTTAATGGAATTACAGTTTATTCAGTTTTTTTCGATTGCTAAGACGCAGCGGTTGAAACTGTAGCGACATGTTCAAAACTCTTAGCAGAGTCTGCAAAACAGACATGCATGTGGGCTAGATTTTACACAAGGTGCCTTGCCAGAGAAGATGTAAGATGTTACATCGAGGAAAACATGTGGCCTAATGCAGATGACAGGGTCTGAATGTTTTTGTTTTTTAGTTTCACCTCTTACTGTAATTTGTATTCTACCCATGGAATTCTGAGATTCTGCATTATTCAGTTTACGTAATATTTATTTTTTGTACAGTCCTGAAGTACTTATGCAAAAGCACAAATGTTCTTGAATAAATCTCTGCATTCCTGATTCAGTGTTGTTGCAATATATTACAGCACATGCAATAATTTAGAACCATTAAAGTGCAAAAGATCAAATCAAATCAAATCAAATCAAATCAATTTTTTTTATATAGCCCAAAATCACAATCACATTGCCTCATTGGGCTTTACAATCTGGTCAGTGAACAACATCCTCTGTCCTTAGACCCTCGATTCGAGTGAGGAAAAACTTCACATGTTGATGGAAAAAAAAAACTTTTAACAGGGTAAAAAAACAAAACAATGGAAGAAACCTCAGGAAGAGCCACAGAGGAGGGATCCCTCTTCCAGGATGGATAGACATGCAATAGATGTTGCGTGTACAGAAAAGAGCAACAAAGCACAGTTTACAAGTTACATTATCAGAAAGTCTGATACAAGTTATATGTAAATTGAGTGGATCCAGGAGACGACTGAGCAGGACGAGGTATCACCAAGTGGTGCCCGAGCCAGACGACCTCCTGTCCACTATGGTGACCTGGAAGAGGGCAGGACACACAAGATAATAGTAATAGACAGAGAGAGGCATCAAGATTAACATAAATAATTAGATCCTATATGAAATACTGATTTACCTGACAAGAATCATTCTAACTTGAAATATAAGCTGTATTTGATGTAATGTTCTTTTTTGTTCGTATTTTGTCGTTCCGTTGGTTAAGAGTGATTGTGTGTGTTTCGACCAATGTGTCTTAGCAATCGGAAAAAAACTGTAAAAGGAGCCAGACATGATGTCAACAGCGTTCTCATCTGGACAGCAGCTTTGGCAGAATCCTCTTGTTCCTCTTTCACATGAAGAACCGCTTTTCGAGTCGTGACAAAAATTCACTCAGAGTTCTTTGAAAAATACCTTGTAGATTTCTGTAAACGTTACATGTCAGCAGGGGTGGACTTGGACAAATATGTGGCCCTGGACTTTTTGGTCTACAATCCACGTGCAGATATTGTGTCAACTCGCCCCGGTGATGTACATACAAACACACAAGCTCTTAATACCACCACTATACTAAATAATATCCCTTTATATTCTGAAGCCTTGAATAAAATAAATGATAACTAGCTCACTTGCTCTTAAGACAGATACTGGAGAAAGGATTTAAGATTCCAGAGTGTTTAACACAAAACCACACATATTTTAGAGAGACAGTACAGCTCAACATAATGTATAGACAATGAAGCTTGACATAAGAGGAAATATTTGTAATTTGTGTACTGCATCATGAGTAATATGTATGCAGATGTTTTATTGCAACAGTAGTTTATCAGTGTTTTATTAATTTTAACTGTATAACGTTAAACTGTTGAAAGGACAATAAACCATAAACACTGACTGAATTTTTGTGAAGTTGTTGGCTTAAAGTCCTTCATGACCAAATTGGAGTGTGGGCATGAAGAAAGGTGCATGTTGGCACTTCAAAAACTTTAACTCTGGTGACCTGATTTGGCGGATGTCATTATAGGTAGAAAGCATCAAAAACTGTCAAAATAGCAGATCTACATGCTCAAACATGTGCGTTGTAAGCTTGTAGATGTGCAATTTTGTGTGGCATCCTTTGATAAAAGTATGAAATAGGGCTTAAGTGGTTAATGAAAGCAACTAATCAATTAATCAGGATAGTATATGAATATGGTTATTGTTTTCCAATACTTTAGATAACTAGATTTAGTTGTCTAGAACATGCGTGGGTGGGACTCCTGGGCATCTGGAGACTCTCAGGTCAAGTTTCTTTACAAAAACCATTCGGTCAGGGTCCGGAAAATATCATAAACTTGGCTTACCTGTTTTGGTCAGGACAAGCACAGCTGAGGTCAACGTGAAAATATGCAGTGTTGTCATGCTTACCAATGTTAAAAACACTGTCCTGAACAGTGGTCACTGGCATGTCGCCTCCATCCTATTCAGACTCCAGACATCACAGTCAGGTCAAAAACATATAAAATAAAGATGATATGCAACGTTTTGTAGGAAAATGTCAATATGTTTTAAATGACGTTTAAATTTAAACTGCCTACATTTTTATTTTAAAAAATAGAATATTTACTATAAATAAATGGATTTAACCTATAAGGATGTCAGAAGTTCCAGCAGGCCCCCAAAAACTTTTTTAAGAGTCATTACACAGACATAAGTGAAGGAGCATAATTATTAATACGGTATTGTTAAAGTTTATTAAAGCAGTTTTAACTTATCTTTTTACAATTAGGATGAATAAGAAAATTCTGACTTTTCATCTTAAAATTCTAACTTTAAGGCACAACTTTGGAATTAAAGTCAGAACTAAGAAGAAAACTATAGCTGCTGCGCAGCGATGGGTTGGGTCCGGGCTATTTTTGGCAAATGTAGGCAATTCTGAGCAACAAACAGGAGAATAGGAAGACAAGACAGTTGACAACAATGTTCATTTTGTGCCACTTGATGCTTAAACTCACAACTTCTTGTACCAAAGATGTCATCTATTGCTCTGAGCTAATTGGCAAGTGGCAATACAACAGTGGCTTCACAAATTGAGTAAGCCATTCACTGTTGTGCAGGCAGATTTGAAACCACTGTAAAAAATCCAGTTATCAAGACAAAAATCTGAAAATACGGTCCGGTCCAAGCTATTTGTTTTTATTTAATTTAGAGCAGTGTTTTTCAACCCTGTTCCTCGGGGAACACTGTCCTGCATGTTTTAGATGTTTCCTGCTCCAACACACCTGATTGAAATTATCGGCCAATAATCAAGCTCTGCAGAAGCCTGACGAGGAGGCAATCATTTGAATCAGGTGTGTTGGAGCAGGAAACATAAAACATGCAGGGCAGTGTTCCCTGAGGAACAGGTTGAAAAACACTGATTTAGAGGCTTGCTGTGATGCCACCATCAGGACAATTGTCTTGTGTTTCATGCTGAAGACATCTGACAGTTTGATCTATCAACGTCATTATCATGATCCTTGCTGGGTCTCAAACCCACAACCCCTGACACCAAGAACCAGCTCCTAACTCACTGAGCTAATTGGCTGGAAGCGAGACCTGCTGTGTAGCTTCAGTTGTGGACTCAGGGAGTCACTGTCCGAGCAGCTGTTGCCAAGGCAGATTTCAAAAATGGTCAAAATGTCAGTAATTCTGTTAACTGAACAAAAATCTGATAATACATAAATTGTATCTTAACAGCATGGAAATGTTGGTGATTTGTTTTTAACTCTAAGTGTTTTGCTTCATAAAAGAAAATGTGATGTTTAAAAATGCCACTCTTACATTGACTCCAGTTGTTCCCATGAGAGCAGAAATCAAAACGTTCTCAAAAATTCAGTTTTTGAGATAAAATTCTGATATTTGCCAAACTTCATCAACCATGACTCCAAAATATTCTAAAATGTTTTCAGGAAGATTGAAAATGTTTTTAGCAAGAATTTGATAGTACATGTTTACAGTACTGTTTACAGTCAAACATTTTGATGCACTGTAGGCTTAATTTGTGATAAATCAAAAATCCGAGAAACAAGTTTTGTGGAGGACGGTCTGAAGATGCTCTCTAGCAAGTTTGGTGACAATTAAGCAAAAATTGTGGGAGGAGTTTTATAAGTTTTACAGGTTTTGAAAAAAAACTGAGTGATGAACTTCATAATTTGTATGAGTTTGAGTGGACTAAAGTTTCAGCAGTATTGGGGCTACAGTTTGGTGAAAGTTTCGAAACTGTAGCATGTACTGTTGATTTTGTAGGTATTTTTAAAGTTTTTAAATTCAAACGCTTATTGTGCCCCCCCAGGAGGAATATTGACATGTCCTTGAATTTAGCTAAATCTGGCATGGGGCCGGACATTTCTGTAAAGTTTGGTGAGTTTTCGCCCATGGGAAGTATGATTTCCTTGGAAGAAAGAAAGAAAGAAAGAAAGAAAGAATTCCTACAAATACAATAGGGTCCTTGGCAGCTTAGCTGCCCAGACCCTAAAAAAGTTCAGACTAATAATACTTCTTAGAATAGCCATGGAAGTGAAACAGGCACAGGCTGCATGGAGTCACATAAACAATACACGTCTGCATTTTAGAGAAATGAGACTATACTCTCTAAGGTCAGATCTGAAGTTAATTCAGAGAATTTATTTTTCAGACAAAAAAGTTGCTTCACAAACTGTTTTTTCATCCACTACCTAGCATCTCCCCTGTCTTCTGGAAACCATCGTACTGATCTGTCTGGAAATATAAGAGCTGTCTGAACTACATTCAGACATTTTCTTCAAGAGAAAGACGCGGTGTGCTTTTGTAAAATAACTTACTGACACGGTTTAAAATTTCACAGAAGAGTTGCAGCAGTAATCAGTTTCAAGGTATGTTTTCATGTTTCAGTTTTCATGGTATGAAAGTTGATTGTTTCGGTACCTTATACATTTGTTGATATACAGTTTTTAATATTAGTGTTTTTTAGAATATATATTGATCATATTTCCAGTTTATATCTGTGTTCATATTACCTTTGAGGCTCTTTGTTGACAATTATAACAATTGTGTAGTACGGTAGAAATTATTGTACCTTGAAGATCTCATATCGTTGCAACCCTTTTATAGATCCCTATTTAAATCACCCTCACCTGTATATAAATGTACTGTAAGACAAGTGCAGAAATGTGCAAAGATCTTATAATAAAGGTTATAAAACAGACAGATGGAATATGTACTGACATGAAAAACAACAACTTGTGTTACAATAAAGAATACAATCACTCCCATAAAAAAGGCTCAAATAAAGTGAATATCAGTGTACAATTTCAGTGCACACTACATTTTAGTATTTTGAAATATTTAATCGTTGAAGTTGGTGCTACGTTAGCAAAACTTAACACACTCTTGGCTACAATATATGTTAATATCTCTATCACAACATCAAAGATTAACGTTACACATGAGAATTAACATGGCTAACATTGGCTAGCTGACTGCGCAATCAAAGACAACGTATCTGTGTCAAGAAATCTCTGCTGCAGAAACCACTTGATGAAAATGTGGTAACCAAACTTGTAACATAAACAGAAATATGTGAACGTATTGCTGATTAAAGATGTAAGATTAAACTTAAACATGATAAAGTAACATGGCTAACTTTAGCTCGCTAACTACACACTCAACCACAGTATAATTGGAGATCCCAGCACTTCATCATTCAACTAACCATTCTCAGACTTATGTAATGTGTTACTATCCGCCCCAGAACATATTTTACATAAAAAACAAATGTATCTCAAAAGGAAGAAAAAAAAAATCTTTAAAGCCCAGAAACTCGATCCATCAGAGAGAGAACATTTGGTACTTAATTAGCATGATGGTTGTAACAACAAAACAACAACAACAACAAAAAAACACTGCTTGTAAAGCTTATTGCAACAGGTTAAACAAAGCGTAAATGCTGAAGTGATAGGACAGAGATAAAGAGGTAAAAAGAGATAAAAAGGCAAATTTGCTGATAGACAGCTGAGTTTAAAGGATTAGTTCACCCCAAAAAACATATGTACAAAATGTTTTCAGATATGTTCTGATCCCCCTCTGAGTTGCTGGTCGGGGAAGCTCTCAGCACCAAATGGTTTGACACAGTTATAAAATGATGCATTTACTTACTTTAAGACCAGTAAATGCAGACATGGAGTTTCAATTCTATAATTAACACCCAAGCCGGCTAAAGTGTCAATCTTGTGCATTTCTGGAAAGCAACTTTCAAAGAATCCTTTTGTTCCTCTTTCACATGATGACCCGCTTGTAGGATCCTAATGCATCTGTGCCCAGGTGGACAGTAGTTCATAATCCGTCACTGTATTAAAACAATTTATAAAGTAACACTATAGTGTGACATTTGTGTCAATACTTGTCAAGCACAGGTGACTCCGTGGTGGTGGGAGAGGGGCCCCAAATCAAATTCTGCTCAGGGCACCCAAAAGGCTTGGGCCAGCAAGGCACTGCATCCAACACTGGATTTTGAACACTGACCATCCACCCCAATTTCTTCCCTGTGATGACAGTGCGATTTATAATTTATGTGTTTATTTTAGTCAAATTAATGTGGTACAGGCACAGAAATATGTCAAAATCTTTACCATGATGATGAAAATTGAAATGTTGAGGAGAAAAGACGGCAAACACAAGCAGCAGATTCTGGTTAAAGGAACAATACAACCTCAACTCAACAACGTAATGATGACACAAAAATTGCTTAATTTTTTTTAGCTCTATGCACTCACATCACCATGCAGACAGATTTCCTAGGAGCTGACCTCAAATGAGAGACAATTATACCACCTAGTGGGCATTTAATTTAAAAGTATTTCTATTTCATTCAGGGAATCTTTTGAACTCTGATCTATATATTGTAGCTATATAGTTAAATACATCTGCTGGAAAGAAAAAGATGCAATGAGTCTTGATTTGTCTTTTTAATTACATTTTATCAAATAGAGCAGTTGCAGGCAAAAGATTATATTGATTGTACATTTTACAGTTTATCGTATGCGATTTAAAAAAAGACACATCAACAAAGGCAAAAAATGCAGGGAAATATTGTCAGAGCAGGAAAGAATGACAGTTGATGATATTATGTATTATCACTTCTATATAGTTTATGACCATATTCAATTAATAATCTCATGGATTGTTGATTAAAACTATTTTGTTAAAGAACAAATTGAGATTCTGTCTCTGTGGGTCAAAGTATGAACAGCTTTTTGAATCCCCTGGCTTCAAACAGTGTTCACACACAGTCCCTCTCATTAATATTAAATAAATTACTGCATATTTGGGTGGAGGCAAAGCAATAATTTTTGCATGGCACCTTTAAAAATACACAGGCAAATACAAATACATTGTATTGTAACATTATTCAAAATCATAGTCAGTACCAGCCTATTCTTACTCACATCAAACACAGCAGCCTGGTCAGAGGCCCTACACTTACAGATTTGATGCTGTAGTAGCTTCTCAACCTAACCAAGTAGTTTTAGTGCCTAACTCTAAGTAGTTTATTTACCTAAACCTAGCGACATAGTTCTGGTGCCTAAACCTAACCAAGAAGTTTCGGTGCAAAAGTCTGACAATGTCAAGAATTTCAATTTCAAATTTTCAATTTTGAAATGTGCAACCTGATGTTACATGTTACTTACAGTATTATCTTGGGGCAGGTAGAGTGCCATAGTTTAAAACCTAAGGCTGCTTACCAAGCTGCGGTATTTGAATGAGTAGGTTTTCACAACAGGTTGTCAGGACATAAAGTCAATTAAAGCAGAATCAAATCAAATAAAATAAAAAGGACTCTTAGCCCCTAAAAAGATCTCAGAATAAAGACAATATAGGTGAGATTTGGGAGAGGAAATTTTCAGCGTTGAAACATTCTAAGAGCTAGTTACATGATTGCTGTATTGAGATTTGATGCCAATTAAGAATATTTTAGCACAAAACGCCTCTTAATTATTATCTGGTATTGGTATAATGATTGGTAGTAGGTAATAACAGGTAATAGTGAAAAACAGATATGTGGGGGCGCCGGTTTGCTCAGTAGGTAGAGCGGGCGTCCCATGTACAGAGGCTTTGTCCTCGCTGCAGCAGACCCCGGTTCGACTCCCGGCCTTGACTCCCGGCCTGGGTCCCTTTGCTGCGTGTCACTCCCCCTCTCTCTCATCCTGTTTCCTGTCACCACTTCAGCTGAACTATCAATAAAGCCATAAAAGGTCAAAAAAAAATCTTAACAAATAAATAATAGATATGGAGAAAATTGAAATAGGAAAACAAGGTTGGAGAAGGAGTGGAGATGATGTGATGAGTGGTAGAAGTTTGGTGAGTAATATTCACGGTTTTGGAAGGAAGAGCAGAATTTGAAGTGGAGTTGGAGTTACAGCAGTGCCTGAAGGAACAGACAAACTTTTCTGTGATGCTGGAGAAGTCGATGGCTCAGTGGAGATTTTTACAATATAATTGAAGGAGTAACAGACTTAAGAGTCGTGATAGGATACAGCTTTGGATGAGGAGGAGTTTCAGTTTTAGAAGAGGCAATAACAGAAGGCATATTGATAGAAAGGACATATGTTGCTCCTGCCACTCCTGCTAAAGCAGTACCTATTGCACCAAAACATTTTCCTAACAAAGATCCCAGACCTCCAAAATAAGAGGATACAGTACCTGAGATAAGGAATGGTAGAGCTGGAGATCACAGGGGTTGTTGGTGTTTCTGTGGTTGTGTGTGTAGTGGCGGTAGTGGCCAGCTGTGGTTTCTGAAGATGCAGATGTGGTAGTAAAAGAGCTAAATGTAACAGTGTCAGGTGTGGTAGATGGTGGGATAGATGTGGTATTAAAGGTGTAGTTGTTTAGACTGGAGGGGCTGAGGTGGTTGAAATGAGTGGTGGACAATTGCATTTGCCCTCAGACTTTGAATTAACTCCTGGGTAAAACTGGGTGACAGTGGAGTGGAGAGGACATTGTGTCCCAGGAAAAGCTTCAAATCTTGAGCTTGTGGTTGACAGTTTATTGTGGAGTTCGTCCAAGGTCTTCGTCTGCAGATATTCATCGCCATCTGGAATGTTCTGGCCCCAGTGGGCACTTGCGAGCCATCTCTGCTCGGTGCGACTGTAGCAGCAGAAAGCTGACCAGAGCATGGAGGGAATATTAACCCTATTGTTGAGTTTGTTGTTGCCTGGCTGTGCTCCAATAACTAAAAAGGCTTCCACCTGACTATCGTTGTTGAAGCAGTAGTCATCCATAACACATCTGATGCACTGCTCCATTTTACTCCAGCGTCCCTTGTTGAATGGACCTGCTTGTGGAACAATGTTGGTCAGGGTAAATGTAGAATTCTTATCATTTTCAGTATGTCCATAAGAGCTTGGAAATAAATGCCCTCTATCGAATTCTTTCTTTATATTTTTCTTTTTCTTTTTTACCCTGTAATCACATTGCCCAGCCTGGTGATCGTAGCGCTTGCCTCTTTGTGATGGCCTCATGTTCTTTTCACATTTGTTCTCAAGCTGTAATGATTTGAAAGCCGAGTTAATGATGTTTAAAAGTCAGTTATAAAGTAGGTAAAAAAAAAACCACAAAAAAAAACAAGCCTACCTGTGGTTCTATCTTCCACGGAGTTTTGGGTCTCCCTGTCTGGCTTCCATTGTATTTGGCAGCAGAAAACACAGGAATCCTGTTGGTGGTGTCGTAGAGCGTCACAAAAGTTCTCAAGTTCTTCAAAGTCTGGCAAATGAGTTTGTATCTGTTCTGGTTCAGGATATTCCCCTCCTCCAAGATTCCTGGAACACGTGGTGGAGTTTCCTGAAGAAGAAACTCGGTACAGTTCGACATCAACTCCACCACTTCAGCTGTTGTTGGAATGATGGATAGAAGGAGGAGGGCAGCAAAGGGCAGGAGGCACCACATCTTCAGTAATGCCATCATCAAACACTATTATTAGGTCAGAGAAGAGAACAAGAAGAGTTAGCAAATATTACAGTGAAATGTACAATATGTAACTTATTTCAGGAGGAAGCTCTCTATAAAAAAAAGTGAGTGGGGAGCTCCTACTTTGTTCACGAATGTGTTCATGTTTAAAGGTTTTGTTCACCTTAAGTTTAGTTTCATTCGCCTGCTGCCTTCCTCACTCTCCTGGAAGTGACAGCCTAATGAAACGCACCCTTGCTTTGAGCTACCTACATTGTTGGAAACAATTGAGATAATGTAAGCACACAAATCAACAAAATATTTCACAAAACTCTAGTTGTTTTTAGATCTTTGAATGCAGAATTCTTCCATATTTGGAGGCTGCATCTCCATTTGATTTCCTTTAATTTGAACCACAGTAAAAAGTCGACTGTTGTTTGTCAAGTCTAAATAAAAGTTACTGACTGGATTAGAGTTGAAGTTGTTCAGACTTCAGGTCTAAATGTTAGTATCAAAGTTGAATTTAATTACTATTTTACAGTAACAAGAATCCTAACAAGAAATTAAGATTGATGCCTTCAGTTGGTGCTCTGTGGTCTCAACAGATCAACAGTTCTGACCAACATCCTGTAACGCAGGAAAACCATTTCAAAGTTACGAAGAGGTTTAGGGCCACTGGAATGTCTGACTTTAATCTCAGAGTTACGTCTTTTTTCTCTAAATTCTTTCTTATTCTCCTCAGAATTTGTTTATTTGTTTTCAGAGCATTTTTTTTTCCACAAAATTCACAAGAGTTCTTAAAATTCCTACTTTCCCCCCAGGATTCTGAAATTAAAAAAATTAAACTTTTTCTAAGAATTCTGACTTTTTTGTCTGTTTTTTTTCTGTCGGGAAAAAATAAGAATCAGTTTGTAAACAAAAATGAGAGATGCATAAAGCAAATCAACAGTTTTGTCAGTTGTAATTGACACACTCAACAGCAGCCGTGAAGTTTTGCTTTGATGCAAATTTGTATACACTAAAATAAGAAATATGAAGCAGAAAATAATTTTAGAGTAAATAATTACAAATAAAGCTTACCACCCTTCAGGTCTCCGGAAAATCAGATGAGCTGGCGTCCTTTGATTCACACAGTGGTCGAAACCAGACAGTCTTCTTCGAATTTCAACTGAGCCTTTGGAGGAAGTCATAATATAGTGCAATGACAGTGGGTGTGATCTTACCATCAGTGGTGTGTTTCCTCTCCATGAACCTTCATTGGTCAGAAAGAACAGCTGATGGAGAAAAATTGAATAATTTCAAGATATGGCTGCCAGTCATGCATAACAAATGTTATGTCTCAGAATGAAAGAGAAAGATCACGCTGTGGTTAAAAGGAGCCACGCGATGTCAACCACATGCTTTTCTGGACACCAGCTTTCGCAGAATTGTCTCGTTCCTATTTCGCACGAAGACCCGCTTTCTAGCAAAAAAAAATGTTTTCAAAAAAATTGGTGTATTCGAACCTTCAACCCCAAAACAGACTGTAACCATTTTTAATTTGTATGATAACTAACTATATCGAGTTTTGCATTTCAGCAATTTCAATTCACTGTACGGTTTGTTTCAGAAGTTTAGAAGCTAAATATGCTATTTATCTAGGTTGTATGAACATCAAATCAATTGATTGAATAAAAATTATGTAAAATTGGTTATTGTGCCATCCATAATAATGGTACAACACTGTGTGAAACTCCTAATTAGCAGGATAATGTAAGCAAGGCAATTTTCATTATTAGAATCAAGGATAACCGATTATTGGATCTGATATATGTTTGCCGTAAAAAGTGTCAAAGATGAGAAGAAATTATTATTATTACTTTATTGATAAAATTTATTGAAAAAGTTTTAACTTACTTTTCACAATTTGGATGAATAAAACTAATGACTTTTCCCTTGAAACACTAACTTTAAGGAGTCAACTTTGGAATTAAAGTCAGAACTAAGAGCAAAACAGTTTAGACAAATAATACTTCTCAGAATAGCCATGGAAGTGAAAGATTAGGCAAAAGCTGCATGGAGTCACATGAGCAATACATATCTGCATTTTAGAGAAATGAAACTATACTGTTAAAGGTCAGATCCGATGTTAATTCAGAGAATTATTTTTCAGACGAGTGAAAAATGCTCCACAAACAGTTTTCATTCACTACCTAGAATCTCCCCTGTCTTCTGGAAACTGTTGTAATGATCTGTCTGGAAATGTAAGAGCTGTCTGAATTGTGTTCAGACATTTTCTTCAAGAGAAAGAAGTGCCGTGTTTTTGGACTGCACACAATTCACAGGGAGCTGACACCAAATCAACTTGTTATGACCCTAAAGGTTGTATAAATGTTTCTCTTCTTTGTGCTTGTCTCTTTTTCAATAACCCTCTGTTACCTGAGTGTGTTTCTGATTGAAGGTTGTCCAGGGAGCTGATTGGTTCCTGCCTTGAAGCCAGGCGTTTAAGGGCCGGTTTCTCCCAGTTCCTGGGGCCTCTCCACGGTCAGTCAGACTGCCAGCATGTTTGTTTGCAAAATGTGTTTTTTAATAAAAACCATTTAATAATGCTTTGCTGCTGGTGGGGCTTGGGGGACAGGAAGGGGGAGTCTGAATTTTTTTTTTTTGCACCAGGGATTCCAGTAAAAAAGACAGCTTTTGGACACAATTTCATTACAATTCAAGTTTTCATGTTACTCAGTTCTCTGATGCCAGAAATCATTGTGAGACCAATTTCCACCACTCAAAAACCCTTCCTGATACGTAGATAGATCAACCTTACTGACAAATGCACAAGCAAATAACAAACATAAGAATATAAGCTCTTTGTTATTGGCATGTCTTTAGTTTATTCAAATAACTTATTGACACTGTTCAAGAGTTGCAGCAGTTATCAGTTTCAAGGTATATCACGGTATGAAAATTGATGGTTTGTTTATCAACAGAAGGTAATCCTACCATAGTACTGTTTTTTCCAGTTTATATCAGCATTTATTCAACCCCAAAAAACGTTTGTTTTTATACCTTTGAGAATCTTTGTTGATAATAATAACAATTGTGTAATACCGTGAAACTGACTGTACCATGAACATCTTAAACCGTTGCAACCCCATTACAAAGATCTTGATGTACAGGTTGTGCAACATACAATTTGTACAGAAATGAACAACAACTTGTCTTAAAATCCACGGTCTCTGGCAGAGACACTGCTGTAATAACTTCATCCAATAAGTTTTAGCGGCCCAAAGGTATTGTATGGACTAACTGTTTATCAACCCGCCTTACCTGCCCACCCTGCGCTGACTCCGCCAATCACTTATTGCACATGACCAGAGTATATACTTTCCTAAGCTTAACCAAAGTGCTTTTGTTGCTTAAAACTGAACACAGAATATCTCTTTCTAACTTTCACCACGCAGCCTTTGTTACCTAAACCTAGCCACAGACTGGATTCAGACCTTGGTTGCAGGCATCCAACACTGGATTCCGTCCACCCACCATCCACCCAATTTTCCCTCGTGATGACAGTGTGATTCAAACCTTATAATTTACTTGTTGAAAATTGAAATGTCAAATTGCTTCATTTTTTTCTAGCTCTAAGCACTCACATCCAGTGGCGGTTCTGATGTTGTACTGAAGGGAAAGGCGAAAATAAAGTGTCTCAGCAGTTTACTACCCAATTAAAATTGTTGAAATTGTAAACACAGTTTTAAGTCCAATTTATCCTGTGTCTGAATGAGGGATTTGTCATTTTTTTCCCGGGTTGTATGTGTCCCCGAACAAAAAAGCCAACCCCAACCTGAGCCCCCTATTAAAACTGGTCTAGAACCGCAACTGCTCACATCACAATGCTGACAGATTTCCCAAGAGCTGGCCTCAAATGAGACAGGTACACCACAGAGTGGGCATTTTAACTAAATATTTTTCTACTTAACTCTTATCTATATATTGTACCTCGGTACATACTTAAATACATCTGCTGGGGAAAAAAGATGCACTGAGTCTTGATTTGTCTTTTTAATTACATTTAATTAAATAGAACAGTTGCAGGCAAAATATAATGTTGATTGTACATTTTACAGATTATTATATGTGATTTACCAAAAAAAAAGACAAATCAACAAAGGCAAAAAATGCAGGGAAACATTGTCAGAGCAGGAAATAATGACAGTTGATGATATTATGTATTATCACTTCTATATAATTCATTAAAATACTCAACAAATAATATTACGGATTGTTGATTGAAAGTCTATTTTGTTAAAGAACAAATTGAGTATGAGCGGCTGTTTGAAATCCCTGACTTCAAACAGTGTTCACACGCAGTCTCTCTCATTAATATCAAATAAAATACTGCACATTTGGGTGGAAGCAAAGCAATAATTTTTGCATAGTACCATTAAAACACACAGGCAATTTGAAATACTGTATATAAGGCAAATAAACGCATTGTTACATCATTTAAAAACATAGTCAGTACCAGCCTGTTCTCAGTCCCAACACGTCAAACACATCACCTTATAGATTTGATGCTGTAGTCAGCCCGCTATAGCTTCATAACATAACCAAGTAGTTTTAGTGCCTAAACCCAACTCAGTAGTTGTCATGCTCAAACCTACCAAAGCAGTTTTGGTAGCGAACTCTAAGGAGTTAATTTACCTAAACCTAACCAAGTAGTTCTGGTGCAAAAGTCAGACGATGTCAAGAACAGTCAAAAAGTCCAGTTTTTAAATGTGTAACCTCATGTTACATGTTACTTACAGTATTATCTTGAGTAGGTAGAGTGTCATAGCTAAAAGTCTAAGACTACTTACCAAGCTGTTATATTTCATGAGAAGGGTCTAACAACAGTTTGTCAAAACATAAAGTTAATAAAAGCAGATGTGCTTGTTTGATTAGGAGGAAAGCAGAAAGGAAGAGTGGTATTTGACTGAGTTACAGCAGTGCTTGAAGGAACCGAGAAACTACTCTCTGACATTGGAAAAGTCGATGGCTCAGTGGAGATTTTTACAATGTAATCGATGACAGGTGCTAATGTGAGTTAAGGCTCTAATTGTCAGTGAAAGTAGTTGTGGTGGTTTGAGGGATAGAAGAAACTGTAGCAGTAGCTGAAGAAGGTTTGGGGGAAGTGTGTTCCTTGGAAATGACATCAGTTTGAGTTGAAGCTGTCAGGGTTGACGTCGAGCCACAGCAGAGTTTGCACAGGTCGGTGAGGTTGAGGGAAGGAATAGCTGATGATTGCTGGGTATTATTTGCTGGATGAACAGTAATGTCTTTTTCTGGAATGGTAGTTTTGTGAAGGCTTGTGGGTACAACAGGCATATTGTCTGGGGGAGCTGTGGAGGTGCTAGCAGCGACGGAAACAGTAATGGCTGGAATAGTAGAAACAACCTTGGGTGGAATTGAAGGAATTATAACAGACATAATGGTTGTGGGAGGATACACCTCTGGATGAGGGGTAGTTTCAGTTTTAGGAGCGACAATAGCAGGAGGCAGATTGATAGGAAGGATATTGTTTGCCGAATTTGATGGTCCTGCCACTCCTGCTAAAGCACTGCCTATTGCACCAAAAAGATTTCGGAACAAAGATCCCAGACCTCCAAGAAAAGAGGATATACTACCTGAGTTAAGGGATGGTGGGGCTAGATCTCCTACGTTTGATGGTCCTTCATTTGTGTCCTGCTCAGTTTTCTCTCCCTCCTCCTCCTCCTCCTTCTCCTCCTCATCGTTCTTCTTTGCAGTTGTAGTTGTGGTTGTGGTCGTCGTGGAAGTTGTAGCAGTAGTAGTTTTGTTGGTTGTTGTTTGGACTGTGGTGGGTGGTGGAGTGGTTGCAGTCTGGGGTCTTGTGGTAGGTTGAATGGAAGTAGTTATGAGTTGAACAGGGGTGGTTGGTGTTTCAGTGGTTGTGTGTGTAGTGGCAGTAGTTGAGGGTGGACTGGTTGTTTCAGGTGTGGTGGAAAGAGGGACAGAAGTGGAACTAGGTGGGGCAGATGTGGTCGTAAAAGGTACTGACAGGGTTGACGTAGGGCCACAGCAGAGCTTGCACAGGTCGGTGAGGTTGAGGGGAGGAATAGCTGATGATTGCTGGGTATTATTTGCTGGATGAACAGTAATGTCTTTTTCTGGAATGGTAGTTTTGTGAAGGCTTGTGGGTACAACAGGCATATTGTCTGGGGGAGATGTGGAGGTGCTAGCAGCGACGGAAACAGTAATGGCTGGAATAGTAGAAACAACCTTGGGTGGAATTGAAGGAGTTATAACAGACATAATGGTTGTGGTAGGATGCACCTTTGGATGAGGGGCAGTTTCAGTTTTAGGAGTGACAATAGCAGGAGGCAGATTGAAAGGGAAGATATTGTTTGCCGAATTTGATGGTCCTGCCACTCCTGCTGAAGCACTGCCTATTGCACCAAAAAGACTTGCTAACAAAGATCCCAGACCTCCAAGAAAAGAGGATACAATACCTGAGATAGGAGATGGTGGAGCTAGATCTCCTGTGATTGATGGTCCTTCATTTGTGTCCTGCTCAGTTTTCTCTCCCTCCTCCTCCTCCTTCTCCTCCTCATCGTTCCTCTTTGTAGTTGTAGTTGTGGTTGTGGTGGTCGTGGAAGTTGTAGCAGTAGTAGTTTTGGTGGTTGTTGTTTGGACTGTGGTGGGTGGTGGAGTGGTTGTTGTTTGGACTGTGGTGGGTGGTGGAGTGGTTGCAGTCTGGGGTCTTGTGGTAGGTTGAATGGAAGTAGTTGTGAGTTGAACAGGGGTGGTTGGTGTTTCTGTGGTTGTGTGTGTAGTGGCAGTAGTTGAGGGAGGACTGGTTGTTTCAGGTGTGGTGGAAAGAGGGACAGAAGTGGAACTAGGTGGGGCAGATGTGGTCGTCAAAGGTGCAGTTGTTGAGACTGAAGGGGTCGAGGCGGTTGTTGGAGTGGCAGAGGTAGTTGAAATGAGTGGTGGACAATTGCATCTGCCCTCAGACTTTGAATTAACTTCTTGGTAAAACTGAGCGACGGTTGCGTTGTTAGGACATCGTGTCCCAGGGAATACTTCAAATTTGGAGCTTGGGGTTGTCAGCTTATCATGGAGTTCGTCCAAGGTCTTCGTCGGCAGATATTCATCGTCATCTGGAATGTTCTGGCCCCAGTGGGCACTTGCTAGCCATCCCTTACTGCGACTGTAGCAGCAGAAAGCTGACCAGAGCATGGAGGGAATATTAACCCTATTGTTGAGTTTGTTGTTGCCTGGCTGTGCTCCAATAACTAAAAAGCCTTCCACCTGACCATTGTTGTTGATGCAGTAGTCATCCATAACACATCTGATGCACTGCTCCATTTTACTCCAGCTTCCCTGATTGAATGGGCCTGCTTGTGGTACAACATTGGTCAGGGTAAATGTAGATTTTTTATCATTTTCAGTATTTCCGTAAGAGCTTGGAAATAAATGTCCTCTATCGAATTCTTTCTTTATATTATTCTTTTTCTTTTTTACTCTGTAATCACGTTCCCCAGCCTGGTTCTTGTAGAGCTTGCATCTTGTTGACACCTTCATGTTATTGTCCTCACGGGGGTCCTCAAGCTATAACAATGTGAAAGCCAAGTTAATGATGTAGACAAGTCAGTTATAAAGTAGGTCAAAAAGCAAAACAAAACAAGCCTACCTGTGGTTCTATCTTCCACGGAGTTTTGGGTCTCTGTCCCTGGCTTCCTTTGTATTTGGAAGCAGAAAACACTGGAATCCTGTTGGTGGTGTCGTAGAGCGTCACAAAACTTCTCGAGTCATTCAAAGTCTGGCAAATGGGTTTGTATCTGTTCTGGTCCAGGATATTGCCCCCCTCCAAGATTCCCGGAACACGCGGTGGAGTTTCCTGAAGAAGAAACCCGGTACAGTTTGACATCGACCTCACCACTTCAGCTGTTGTGGGAATGATGGATAGTAGGAGGAGGGCAGCAAAGGGCAGGAGGCACCACATCTTCAGTAATGCCATCATCAAACACTATTATTAGGTCAGAGAAGAGAACAAGAAGAGTTAGCAAATATTACAGTGAAATGTACAATATGTGACTTCTTTTACAAGGAGGCAAAAGACAAAGGGACAAAAGACTTTTGTCAGAAATATTTGAGAAAATATAAGCACACAAATCAACAAAATATATAACAAAAGGTTTAAAGTCTAAATGTCTCAGTATCAAAGTGGAATTTAATCACTATTTTACTGTAACAAGAATCATCCTTCAGTTGGTGCTCTGTGGTCTCAACAGATCGACAGTTCTGACCAACATCCTGTAACGCAGGAAAACCATTTCAAAGTTACGAAGACGATTAGGGCCACTGGAGAGTTTTAGGGGAGGATTCTGACTTTAATCTAAGACCACGTCTTTTTCTCCAAATTCTGTCTATTTATTCTTAATATTCTGACTTTTTTTCAGAACTTAACTTTTTTTTTCTCACAAAATTCCTACTTTTTCCACACGATTCTGACTTTTTCTCAAAAGTGAAATTTTTCTCAGAAGTTTTTTTTCCTCAAACAGTTCTTACTTTAAAATTACATTTGGAATCAAACTCAGAATACAGAGAATAAAAAAGAATCAGAATTGTGAGGAAAACAGAAGTGCTAACTATAGAAAATAGTTTTAGCCATTCAAGATCAGATTGATGGTATAAAACTATGAAACATGGATTCAAGTTTCATTAGCTTTTCTTGGAGGTTCAGGAACATTTTCAACCCAATCCAAGTGGAATGAAGCGATTGATGAGGTTAAGGAGTCACATACACAGAATCACCAAAATGCAGAAATTTAGCATCAAGGGCCAAACTTTAAAATTAATAACTTAAAAAGTATTTGCAAGATTTTACAAGGTGATTTGAAAAAAAAAATCAACATGAATACATATGTTTGTGTGTGTGTGGGTGCTACTGCAGAATTCACATACGATTTTCTAAAAGTTTTCTTTTATCTGTTAAATATAAATGTAGCTGTTGATGAATATCAGAATACGCTTGTTAATAAAACTTAGAGATGCAAAAAGCAAATCAACAATTTGGTCAGTTGTAATTAACACACTCAGCAGCAGCTGTGAAGTTTTGCTTTGATGCAAATTTGTAGACACTAAAATGAGAAATATGAAGCAGAAAATCATTTAGAGTAAGTAATTACAAATAAAGCTTACCGCCCCTCAGGTCTCTGGACAATCAGATGAGCTGGCGTCCTTTGATTCACACAGTGGTGTAAACCAGACAGTCTTCTTCAAATTTTAACTGAGCCTTTGGAGGAAGTTATAATATAGTGCAATGACAGTGGGTGTGATCTTACCATCAGTGATGTGTTTCCTCTCCATGAACCTTCATTGGTCAAAAAGAAAAATGCTGATGGCGAAAAAAGACCCATCATAAATCAGCAATGTATCAAAAATGTAAAATATAACTGTGTAATTATAATAAAATGTCCCTATTGTAATAATAATAGGGACGTTTTTAATAAATATTGATTATGTACAGAAGAAACATAAAAATGTGGGATCTGTGAGGTCTCAGTATGTCAGTGTGGTAGTTGTTCAGGGTGTATAAGTGAAGAGAAGTGGAGATGTATCATGACAGCAGAGCAAATGGACACCATGTCAACAGATGATCATTTTAGGTTAAAGCTGCAATTTAGTTCAAATCGTTTCAAATTAAGGCTGACGGTCATGCATAATAAATGATATGACTCAGAATGAAAGAGCAAGTTCACACTGTGGTTAAACAGCAGCTTTCGCAGAATCGTCTCGTTCCTCTTTCACACAAACCTTTTAGAGAAAAATTCACTCTAATCAATTCATTGAGAAAGAAATTTTGTAAAATTGGTTATTGTGTCATCCATAGTAATAATACAACACTGTGTAAAACTCCTAACTGGCAAGATAATATAAGCAACATCACATGTCAATTTGATGATTATTTAGCTTCAAGTTTCAATTTTATGTTGTGACAACAATTTGCTTTGCACTGAGCTCAAGTTTCGGTACAAAAACCATTTGGTTAGGCCTGAACAGTGGTCACTGGTTTACCAGCCATGTCACCTCCATCCTCCATCCTTTCCACCTACAGACATCAAAGTCAGGTCAAAAACATATAAAATCAAGATGATATGCAACATTTTGTAGGACAATGTCAATATGTTTTATATGACATTTAAATTTGAACTGCCTACATTTTATTTTCGAAAAATAAAATATTTACTATCAATAAATCTATTAACCTATAAGGATGTCAGGAGTTTTCCAGCAGGCCCCAAAAAACTTTACTAAGAGTCATTTGCAGAAATAACTGAAGAAGACTAATTATTAGTACTTTATTAGTAAAGTTTATTGATAAAGTTTTAATTCAATTTTCACAATTTGAGACTTTGTTGTTAAAATACTGACTTTTTCCCTTGAAATTCTAAATTTAAGGGGGAACAGTTTTAACTTACCTTTTTACAATTTGGATGAATACGACTTTAATCTCAAATATTTGACTTTTCCCCCAAATTTTAGCCTTTTTCTACAAAATTCTAACTTTAAAGGGTCAATATGGAATTAAAGTCAAAACTCAGAACAAAATATTTTAGACAAATAATACTTCTCAGAATAGCCATGGAAGTGAAAGATGAGGCACAGGCTGCATGGAGTCACATGAACAATAATGTGTGCATTTTAGAGAAATGAAACTATATTCTTCAAGTTCAGATACCATGTTAATTCAGAGAATTCATTTTTCAGACAAGAAAATTGCTTGACAAACAGTTTTTTCATCCACTTCCTAGAATCTCCCCTGTCTTCTGGAAACTGTCTACTGATCGGTCTGGATATGTAAGAGTTGTCTGAATTACATTCAGACATTTTCTTCAAGAGAAAGACGCGCCATGCTTTTGTATTGCACACAATTAAAAAGTGGAAAATAAGCAAACGTCATCATCAGACCAAACAAATATTTGAGTCTTTTTAGTAATTCCTTTTTCATCTCTCGAAATTCCCTCAACCTTATTGATGAATGCACAAGCAAATAACAAACAAAAGAATAAAAATCACTCAAGTTTCAAGTAACTTGCTGACACTGTTTAAACTTTTACAGAAGAGTTGCAGCAATAATCAGTTTCAAGGTATGTTTTCATGTTTCAGTTTTCATGGTATGAAAATTGATTGTTTTGGTACCTTATACATTTGTTGAGCTACTGTTTTTAATATTAGTGTTTTTAGAATATACTTTGATCATATTTCCAGTTTATATCTGCATTTACTCATCCCAGAAAACCTTCTGTGTTCATTGTACCTTTGGGGCTTTTTGTTGACAACTGTAACAATTGTATAGTACCGTGAAAATTAGTGTACCTTGAAAATCTCATACTGTTGCAACCCTTTTACAGATCCCTTTTCAAATCACCCTCACCCATATATGAATATAAACGTACTGAATGACATGTGCAGAAATGTGCAAAAATCTTGAAATAAAGGTTATGAAATAGACAGACGGCATATGTACAGACATGAAAAACAACAACTTGTGTTACAATAAAAGATACAATCACTCCCATGAAAAAGGCTCAAATTAAGTGAATATCAGTTTACAATTTCAGAATCCCACTCAAGTACACACTGCATTTTAGTATTTTAAAATTAAAAACATTGAAGTTGGTGCTACTAATCTCTCTTAGACTTATGTAATGTGTTACTACAGGCCCCAGAACGTATTTTACATTAAAAAAAACAAATGAACCTCAAAAGGAAGAAAAAAAAAACATATTTATCTTTAAAGCCCAGAAACCTCGATCCATCAGAGATAACATTTGGTACTTAATTAGCATGATGGCTGTAAATATAAAAAATAAAAAAAACACTGCTTGTAAAGCTTATTGCAACAGGTTAAACAAAGTGGAAATGCTGAAGTGATAAGACAGAGATAAAGAGGTAAAAAAGGCATGTTTGCTGATAGACAGCTGGGTTAAAAGGGTCAGTTCATCCCCCAAAAAACATACAAAAGGTTTCAAGAGTTGCTGGTCGGGGAATCTCTCCACCAAATGGTTTGACACAGTTATAAAATGATGCATCGACACTTTTGAAATTTCTACATGATTTCTTTCTTCTCACTGTATGACTTTTGGCTTCTTTTAAAAAAAAATTGCATATTTGTAACAATCCCTAATTGAATCTAATTAAGGCCTCTCAGCTGTATTTGCATCTGAGCACCAGTTAAGTAGCTGTTCCTGAGTTACGGTGTTGGGTTAAGTTGACCTTTTTTGATATAAAATGCAGTGCACGGTCAAGCTGGTTTCATGACTGTCAAGTTTTTCCAGTAATTTTGGAAAGGTCTTCAGCTGATACAGTATTCAACTGTTCTCTTCTCAGTCGCAGTTGGTTACATTAAGGACACAAAACCTCCTTGGTTAGGCTTAGGAGAAGATCATGGTCTGGATTCAAACAATAAATCAGCGTTCACTTTTGGGTTTAGACTCAACAGGTGTATGCAAAGACAGGCAATATTCGCCCAAACTAAAAATCATCTCTGTTGGAAGTTACAAGTGTTGCGACGCCGAATACGAGCCAACAAGGACGCGCATCAGGCACACAACGCTCACTTCACCATTCTATCCTTTTAGACATTTGTGATAAATTGTGAAAATGCATCTTGTGAGGTCACAGTCACCATCGACCACCAACTTCCAATCCATATGGACGTTAAATTTGAAGAAATTCCCTTAAAGCATTTTCAGATACTGTGTTCATGAAAATGTGACGGACCCACAACTTTAAAAACTATCTAAACTAAAGCTATCACGGCACAGAGGGGGAATAAACCCGTGAATTACTTTACGTTATCCTGTAATGTAAAGTAAATAAGCCTTCCTCTCCAAAAATCAAGAAGTAGCCTAGCTTATAACGCAAACATGGCACAAATTTACGCCCAATGCGTTTCACCATCCAATCAAAGTACGGCCCAGTACCATAAAAATACATAACGTCAAAATCAAAACATTCAGACTTTGGTTGTAAATTTTTTGTAAACATCTGATGTGCCATCTTTTTTTGTGTCAACACAACCCAAACTTCTGTCCAGCCGACAGCAGCCGTGAGTTGTTCATCTCAAATTTTAATTTCTGACAAACCTGATCTCATCTCTGCTCTGTTCTGATAACAACAACGCTTGCTCCTCATCAGATAGACTTCCCAGAGGACTGAAGCGGTTGCTGTACGCGGGCATCATGGTGTATCTACGTTGGACCTTGGTGGCGTGTTTCATACGAAGCTGAGACTCGGGGAGGCTTGTCGTACGCTTAACAGACGTTCCACCTGAAGCGATCGCTGAAGAGGAACTTGGCGGAAGAACTGCCGAGGTGTCTGTGGGCAGAGCAGGGCTGCTGGGGTTCTGAGGGCTGGATGCTGGATCTGAGACACCTGGTTCCGGGTCTTTGTTTTGGGCAAAGCTCACAGATTTTGGACTTTTACTGCTGGTCGAGGCTGCTGGTTTGGGGTTGTCGCTGTGTGGAATGTTGGAGGTTGGATTAACAGGTGGTGCGGCGACTGGAGAGGATTGGGGAGGACTGTCGTTGATCGTAGCCTGGTCGTGCTGGTACACGACAGCGCTCCTCTCAGAGACGAGGTCATTCAGGTGTTGAGTTAGTTTGCGGACGATGTCTTGTTTTTCATGAGAATTCAACTCCAGCTCTTCTATTTTCCTCAGAAGCTCAGTGGTGGCGGCTCCCTGAGGGTAGACGTCTACATTGCTGCTTGTTGTACTCTGGTCTGATGATTGTCTGGACAGTGGCGACTTCTGTCCCCCGACTGTGTGAAGAAAAGATAAAAAATTCAGTTTCGGTACTAGAAAAGGCTCAAACAGGACAGAAATAAAAACAGATTTTAACCGAATGTTTCTTGATATGTTGCAAGTTCAGTATGAAAGTTCTACAGAGGGGTTCCCAGATGGTTCTGTGTGACAAAGCACCTTCAACACCAGGTTCATCGGTTAAACCTTAAAGTTTCAGGAACAAAAATTGGTTTAAGTGTTTCAGTAAACTCTGTCTGACGAGAGCTGATCTGCCCTCAGTGAAGCCAGACTTTGGCGCCCTCTGGTGGTGAACAAAAACTGCTCTCAGTATTGTTGCAACACCATTACAAAGGATGCAATAAACACAAATACTCTGCACACATCTGTGTCTTTATAGTATTTAACGGAAGAAGCTGGGGATGAAGTTTTCCATCAACTCTCAACATAAACCAGTGTTAACAACTTACCATTTATTCCACACATCTTCTTTGTGAACACACCACATACAAATAGTATTATGAGGACTGCGGTTGCAACAGCGACAGAGATAGCGGCAGTTTGAGTGCAGGATGTCATGCAGGATTTCATGCAGTCATCTGAAATTATAATAAAGACAAAGAGATGAAGTAAGACAGAGACAACCTGACTGGTTTGTTGCAACTGAAGCAGAATACAGGGAATTGTTTGCACATTCTCATAGCTAAACTAATCGTGTCTGACCGAATAACAGAATGATGTTCATTAAGGTGGATTGTTGAAGCTCGATCTCACCTGGTATGTAAATCTCTGTAACCCTCGTCTGGTTTGTTTCAGGCTGGTGAACTCTGCAGGTGACGCTGCGATGAAGGGACGGGAGATTAAGTTTTAGTTTTATTAACAGAGAGATGCAGAGTTTTAACATTTAAATCTCATCAATAAACTCATTTTGGAATTTGCCTAACCCGCATGGCACAGGATTCAACCTCCAACCTCTGTGTTGTCTTAAACTGTTGAGTATTAAACTGAAGTCGAACCTGTTGGTGTCTGTCTGTAAATGCATTCTCCTGGTGACGTTGAAACACCCTCTCTTATCCAAATGAGTTCTTGGCTCTTCAGCACTGATGTTGTTTCCGTGTTTGTCAAGAAACGTGATCTCGGGCTGCGGGGACCAGCAGTCGGCCTCACACTGCAGGGTCACTCCACCATCGACAGCGGGAACAGCCGACAGCTTTGGGTCAGAAACTGCATCTAGAAACCAAGAATTACACAAGGTGTGACTTTAGAAACAGGTCTCAGGGAAGGTGAAGGGATACTTTGACATTTTGTGAATACTTATTTACTTTCCTGCAGCGAGTTTAAGCTTCAACACGGAATAAAAATGAATGTTCTCTGATTCCAGCCTCTAAATGTGAATATTTGCTGGTTTTTTTCCACCTCTATGACAGTAAATTGAATATCTTTGGGTTGCAGATGAAATAAACAACAACAACTAATGTAAAAAAAATCAATTCGACTGGACGTACCCACAGAAAGGTGTACCGCGACATCGTTCTGCACTTTATTCTGGATCGTCTTGCAGATGTACTTTCCTGCGTCGGAGAGCTGCACGCTGGAAATCCTCAGCGAGATGTTTCCGTTTTTCAGCTCGTCCATGATGAGGCTCGTTCTGTAATGAAAGAGCACATTCTTCTCGCCGTGGACGTCACGGCCGTTTCGGTACGCGAGGATGATGCGTTTGGGAGCCAGACCTTCCTTGGACCACTCGATGGCCGGGAGGTCGCCGGTTTTGGTTTTGCAGGGCAGAATGACCGTTTCGCCAGCAAAAGCCTGAACCTTCGCTGGCACACTCTCTCCCCATGCTTCTCCTAGCAAAAACACAAAAAACATGGTGATCCTGTTGTGTTGTAAGACCAAAACCAACAATGAACAAGATTCACTTGTATTGCAAAAGCCTGTTATATCTTCTTCCAACATGTTCTCTCTCCCAACTTCTTAAATATTCCATTCCATTCAGTATTCATCTTCAGTTTCCACACGGACGGCGATGTCCGTGTGGAAACTGTCTTGATTTGTTGGTTTTATGCCCAAACAACTGTCTTGTGTTTAGTATTTTTCTTGCTAAACCTGCCCAGCTACATACGCTGCTTCGTCTTTAAGGCTTGGTATCGTTAAAAGAACACCTGTACTGATACAAAACCTTGAGTTTGATAACGTCTCCCACCAATTTCATGAAATTTTTTGTAACAAAAGATGACATTACACATCTCTGGGCGTAACCTGATGCCAATCAAGCAGCCCTTGGCACAGGCATTCTGCATGCTCCTTAGGTAGTGAAATTGGGTATCGAACAGTAAGACATTTTTTGATACTATAAAGTCTGGAAGTGATTTGGTCAGTGCAATAAAAGCATCGTAGTCCAATAACCAGCCCTAGTCGTCTAGGTTCCTGCTTCAACGTACCCAAGACAAGGAAGTTCAACTGGTGATCCACTTCTATCGTAGACTTAACGCTTGAATAAACTATCCAGTAACTATCCAACAGAAACTATCCAGTTGTCTTTACAGCAGCAGAACGGGTTGACAAGTTCTCTGCTGCTACTTTAAAAACAAAGTCAACTTTGCCCTTTCAGTTCCGCACAGGAGTTTAACCAGGTCACAAGTTTATGAATCCACAATAACAGCGTTTCTTTTTACTCCTGTTTCAGTAATTCTTGCCAAAAAACCACAGCCTGCAGATACATGAGGAAGTGACTGAGTCATTTCTCAATGAAAGCACACATTTACGAATCACTTTTGAAGATTAACGTCATCAGCAGGAGCAAATCTAAGTCCACAGACAAAAAGAGGAAGTTATAGAGGCGTTTCTATTCTGCTTTCTAAACTTCCAAGTGTCTTTAAGTCTGCTTATTATCATTATTATCATCATTTGAGCAATAAACTGAACACATAATTGAGTTTTCGCTCTCATCAGTGTTGGGACAAGATGCAACAGGCAGCTGATTGAAATCGTCAAGTGGCCGAAAGACTGCAGCCAAAGAACGTAATGCAGCTGCAGGATCATGTTGAAGAGCAGAGTACTAACTTCTCCTTTCCTTCAGACGACTACAATGACTCAGGGAAATTTAACGAAACCCCACCCCACGTTGTGCAACCCGAGAATGTTTCTTCACTGTTTTCCAGGTTTTGGTCCAAGACAATATGCGACTGATCTCCTGTCATCCTGCTCATACTGAAGCTACTTTATAAGCTGCTTTTAAAAGCCACAATGCTGCCAAGTGGTCAACTGCAGTTCAAGTCTTTCCAAGAGATTTCCAGTTGTCTTTGTGGCGACTGAACCATTTTGTTTAGAGGCAAACTGGTGACATTTATAAGCCATTTTTGGTGCGAACAACGGCGGCCATTTTTTACGGGATCATGGACCATCTCCACCATCATGAGACGTTTTTGTAGTGACGCGACTGGATTTTTTTTAGGGGAACTGGGGAAATTTCTAACATCTTCTGTGGCCACCAAAACAGGAAGTCTATTTTAAGCCAAGCTGTGAGGTTTCCTGTCCTTTTGTGCCTGAACCTAAGCGGAGCATAGACGCAGCTTTGAACCTGCACGAATGTAAAGTTGTCACATAAATAAACATTAAGTTTTCACATATTTTTGGTTTTGAAGAAACAGTCATAGCTAACATTAATTCTGGTGATTTGGTTGTTATGTCACTGTCCTCTAAAATCGTCTTTATTGTAGTTTAACACTGCGATTACATAATATTTTAATTATGACCAAATACCTGCAAAACCAGGGTGTCATATTTAATGTTTCTTCGGATAACACATATTATTATTAGCAAATCATTTACAACATTTTGACAATATTTTTGTCTCCAGCAGACAGCATACATCAACACCAAGATATTACAGGTCAAAGCTGCGACATCATCGACAGTCAGCACCAGCAAGGAGATGAAAGAGGGAGATAAATCTCACCAGGCTCCCTTTAAAAATCGCTAAATTTTGTGAGTTGCTGAGTTTAAAGAACTTTAAGAAACTCTGTTTATGGCAAAATCTTAATTTTGGTGCCTTCTTGTAAATTCGGCATATGTTAAAGCCCCTCAGAGCACCTTTATAAATCACTAAACACACCAACATCTTATGATGCAACACTGAGTCTCACGACCTTATCTACTTTATAGCAACCAAAGTCACGACAATAACTTTCAATTACATTTAAATTATAATGAGATTTATAATGAAACAAACAAACAAAAAAAAACAAAAAAACGTCAAACTTCATTCATACCTGCACAGAGCTGCAGCATCGCAGCGAGCAGGAAAAGACGACGAAACATGGTGGGAAAGATTCCAAAACTAAAGAAAAAATGCGTAGAATCCGGTTTGAAGGATGAAAACAACAATTAATCGATTGTCTGAACGTTAAAGGACCGTGTTACAGCCTCCTGTCTTCGCTCGCGCAGCTCTACTGAACATTCCGGCAAACTGAGGCGCTGATTGACTACTTTCGGTTTCGTGTGAGGCGTTCAGGACACTTGGGAAACTACCACTACTACTTCTACTACTTCTAAAATTACAGTAGTAAGTTCTTTGGACCTGTCAGTAAATATTGTTATGGCGTTATAACAACTCTTTTGCTAACTATTTTGAACCAAGCGCTCAACATTACCCTAATTTCTTTTAACCCATTCACTCTTCTGGTCCACAATGTTAAATGTTAAATGTTTACCACACAGGAAGTCAGACACAGTTTGTGTCATGTTTAATGTGTTATTATCATTACTAAATAGCGAATAGAGAATGTTTTTTTCTCTCCAGCAGACAGCATACCTGAACACCAACATGTGACAGGTCAAATCTGTGACATTAACGACAGTCAACACCAGCAAGAAGACGAAGAGCGAGATAAATTTACCAGACTCCCTTTAAAAAAGGCTCAATTTTTTGCATTGCCAAGTCAGAAGTTGTTATAAACTTTAAGAAACTTTAGTTTTGGTTCCTTCTTGTTAATTTGGCATACGTTAAAGCCCCTCAGCACCCCAACGTAAAGCATTACTCACACCGACATCTTATCATGCAATGTTCTGTATCCTACATTCTGTAAAATCTGATCTGTGTTCAGCTTTGTGACGAGCTCATCCAAGTCCAAAGTTCTGGCATCTTGTTTTACTGTTGGCATAGTGGCCTCACTGTTCTGTCCTCTTGGCCCACTGAGTGAGAATCTGTGCTCTTGAACAGGATGAACAGGGTGAGACCCAGAAAGCTGCAACTCTACATACTTTAGGAGTGACTCATTGACTCACCCACAGAAGAGAAAAGTTGGACAGTGTCTGCTCTTAACTCCTGATACTGGACCTATTATCTTCCTTTTATGTATTCATGGGAAGTCATGAACGTGTCTGCCTGGTTTTAACGTCGACCCTGTTTGTCTGTCTCTTTTTTCAGAGACTCTGACGGTAAGCTGCTGTTTTCCTCCCTTCAGGGAATCAGTCTTTAAACACTTGTACTTGGTCATTTTGAGAGACACGGACGCAGATTAAGTCAGTATTTGGTGTTTGAGGGTGAAGGACTTGAATATCAGCCAAGAAAACAGAGACTTTCATAAAGTTTGAACTTGTTTTCCTTGTTGTGCCAGATTGCTCCAATATTCAGACTTTTAGAAGATGGTGAAACAATCAAACAGAAATTCTCCAAATCCTTGATTCGATTACATTTTCGATTCCAAGGTCACGGTTCGATTCGATTCTCGATTTTTACATTTATTTTTAGACTAGACTTTTATGCAATATAATTTCTGACCTTTGTTCACAATGTTATCACACTACATTGTCAAATTTAAAACATTTATTAACAACATGATGTAACAATAACTTATATCTTCAGTCAATTGGAAACTTAAACAAATTACCTGCCATCTAATTTCTGCGGAGCTTGCAAACTGTGGCTTTTTTGTCAACAATGTGAACGTTGTCAACATAACTCAATGGAAATCCAAAATACTTCCACACCGGTGACTTCAGTGAAAGAGGAGGGGCTTCAAGTTCTGTCGATGGGTCTCCTGCATCTGCAGTTGCCGTAAGAGAGTGGCGTAGCCCCGTTCAGGAATAGGGCGGTGTGTGAGGTGTGTGTGTGTAAGGTGTGAGGGAGCCGAACAGGAATGGTGTAACATCATGCTATCGTTAGGCTGGCAGCACTTTAACACGGTGTCTGTCGGCAAGCCGACCGGACATGACATGGCGACGTGGCAGCATTGATGATCCCATTTTTTGGTTCGAAGTTCGGGATTGTGACTTAATTTCGATCGATTTTGATTTAAAATCGAAATCGTGATACCTTATTAACCATATTATCAAAATTCCAAAGAAATATTGGTTCCCACTATAAATAAGCATAACAGGGTGGAACGTGTTCTGCTTTACCGCATCAGTAAACCTTGCTAAATCATTGAGAAAAAGGTTGATAAAAGAGTGGCTCTTCTTCTTCTTGAAAGTTTTCACTCCAAAAATAGTGTTACATTCAGAGAGTCATGTGACTAAAAGAATAGTCAGGTGATGTGTTCTATGGAATTCTTGTCAGAGTGAGTTGACTCAGGGACACAACATGTTTTAAAGATTTTAAGCATTAGAAATGCACTAATAACAGAAAATGACAGTTGTTGAGGAATATTATAAATAAGGCAACACGGAAATGATGAAAAACCTAGAATTTATTAGATTCTTATTATTTATATTTGAAACTGAAGTCAAGAAAACTTGACTGTGGACAGTCTTTACTTTAAACTGATTTATCCTGTGTACATATCATTGTGTCGAATGGTAGAGGGGGGTTAATCATACAAGAAAAGGGTTTAGAAATAAGTATTAGCCCATTTTTAGACACAATATACCATATTATGTCAATGGGACTCATACAAGGAATGACTCAATTGCGATTGATTAGTATCAATATTAATTGGTGTTGTATACTTCCCCAAATCTGGCAGCCACGGCACCTTATTCTGATAAAATAGCAACTGGTCAAGGCTGAGAAGTGTTGGATGAGCAGCAAGTGTCGCTTTTAGGCTCCATCATAGCATTTTAGATATTTAGGCTAAAGGTGTGTTGAAATGCTGCATAATAGTTTGAATTTGTAGCAACCGTCTATGCTGTGGTTAAACATGTTTTTAAAAACTGATTTTAAAACTGCTAAATGATGAGTAAAAGCTTTGTAATTTAAGCACTAAAGTAAGTGTTAAAAAGAATGTAAAAGTATTATTAGAATAAGAGTAAGACAGTTTTAAGACATAGTTGCTTTGCATGAGTTCATGAAGTAGCCCTGTTTTTAGCCTGATACAAACGCATGTTTAAAGGAGGGAGCACCTTTTAACTTGAAGAATTAGAATTGAGCTGCTATATCAGGGAAATTCAGAAAATACATATCAGAGATGATTTCAATAAAAGGGAAAAAAGAAATGAACTACACAGGGCAGACAAAAGTGGTGGAGTTAACAATAGATGCTAAACTTTTGAGATTCAGGATGCTGATGATACATTATGCTTGAAATAGAGAAGGAGTTAGAACTGTGTGTTGAGTAAATGTACTTATTTGCTTTCCACAATCGTTATTTACTTCTAAAGTAATGATTAACTGTACATTTCTAATAAGCCTAAAGGCAAAAATGTATGTTATTTATTTGTTTATTTTTTGATATGATGCTGTTATTATTTATTTGGTTATAAGCATGCCTAAAGCCAACTCCAGCCCTTTCATTTTAGTTATCTTGGTTGGTGTCATGCCTGACTATGAGCCTTTTCCGATTATTATCAAAAAATAAATATGTATTCTAAGATACTGAATAGAGCTGAATAGAGAAACCCCAATGAAATAAGATGGGACAATAGTAAAATACATTCCTTCGGGGAACATATACATGAATTACTAGTCGGTTGTGCTCAGCTAATTATGAGGGGCCGGTCCCAGTCCAGCCCTGCCTGTAGCATGTTGGTGTTCAAGTTTGCGGTCCGCTGTTCAAACTTGCTGCTAATAATGACACATGAGCTAACTCACTCCCCTGTCTGAGACCTGACCTTGACCTCCACCCTTATTTACCTCCACCTGCTGCTGTAGTCGTACCGTGGACGCTGAGTGACTTCTGTCTTCACAGGAGAGGATGAAGCACCAGGATGTCCTCCCAGGAGCCTCACGTATGGACCCTGACGTTGGATTAAAAGGTCAACACACCTGTTGTTCCCGTGTGGATGTTTACCTGAAGAGGATGGAGGATCCTGGACTTCATGAGGAGGACGATTCTCTTCCAGGAGACTGAAAGCTCTCCTCAGTAAACACTCAGGATATTACAGACATTTTGTTCCCTAACTGGACATCAAGAGAGGATCAGACTGACAGCATGAGTGGTGAGTACAATCAGATGGAGCTATTTGATTGTTATTGATATTTATGTATTTATTGTTTCCCTTGTTTAACGTGTTAACTGTTTGACATTGACCTTTGTTTTGCCGGCGTACAATATAAAGCCTGTGGTGCAAATTTGCATTTTGAACTTTGATTTTTTACACAGTCCACTTGATAGTTACTAAAGGGACAGTGCACAGTTTTATGCTGTTGAGGCTGAGATGTCCAGACATTTGGGTCCTTGTATGGGGTCAAACTGTGACAGCACTGGATCCTACATTTCCCATAATGCAACTCAGGATAAAGCATCTGTTATGAAAGTCTTCTGCAGTGTCATCAGCTGCCACTAGACAGCAGAATGTGACCAGTAACAATGATATCTGACACACGGTAACAATGAGACACACATCAGTGAGAGCTGGTGATTAAGTGTGGATTAAAGAGGCTCAACTGGTTTTAAATGCTTTACATCTTCTCTCTGGAGGAGGTTATGGATTATGGATGGGGCTGCTGGTGCTGTGATGTCATGATCTGCTCAGCATGTGTTTGTGATTGGAGGAAATCCCCTTACTTGTTGAGTGAAATGTATGAAAAAACCTTTTGGAAAATATCACAAAAGCTGAAAATGCACTTTTTTGAAACATGTGACTCTCACAGGGCAGCAACGCTAAAAACACAGGAAGGTTTTATAGATTCGAATACAGATTAAGTGAACGAACAGTGTGAAATAGTCACAGTAAACTCACTTTAGAGGAACAAAAATGGAAATTCGGTCAGTATCTAGTCACTCTTATGCCAAATATAGCCCACCAAACAGCGTAGACTGCTTTTAAAATGACATAAAAAATCTCTTTTTAATTTTTTCTATTTTTTATTTCTGTTTTATTTTTGGTTATTTTCTTACCATTCTTTTGGCATTTGTTTTATTTATTTATTTCTCCGACACATGCGGTGCCAATAGTACTCATGATCAGCAGAGGGCAGTAGAGGGCGGATTATTTTGTCACCCGCCTGCTCTTTGGACGCCCTCTGTAGTGCGTGGTGCTGCTCTCCTCTCTCACCCCCTCACCCTCCACGCAGGCGGGTTACACCCCCCAGTCATCCCTGCAGCCTGACCATGGCCGGGCCACCGCTCCTCTCGGTCTTCACCCTCTTTGTTCTCTTCTCTGAGCGTGTTTTTGGAGAAGTTGTGAACTTGGGGGACTCTGTGGTGTTAACGGTGAAAGGGGGATGTGCGGGCGGCGACATGCAGCTGGTCCGGGTCCGGAGGACGGATGCCCGCTCTCGGGCAGTCGCAACACTTGTCGGCGGTGTGTGGGAGCCCGCTGAAGACTACAAGGACCGGATCCATCACGTTTCAGCCTCCAGCGTCAACCTCAGTGGGCTGAACTTCAACGACGATGCGTTTTATGAGTTCACTTGTAAAAGTGATCTTATCACAACCATCCAGCTGGCTGTGGTCTTCCCCTATGATGTGAGAGTGTCTGAGGGGGAGACAGCCAGGATCCCCTGCTACTCCTCCACGGAGGGGCTGCAGGGGGGGAGCGCACGGTGGGAGAGGGACGGGGAGCCGGTTCTGGTTCAGGACCTCTCCTCCGGACAGCCCGAGGGGAGGCTGTCGGTGTCCCCTGACTGGGTCCGGACTGGAGACTTGTCCCTGACTGTGAAGGACGCTCAGCTGGAGGACGGAGGGAGCTACGTTTGTTACACCGTGGATGGAAACGGAGAGAAAACCAGAGGAAGAAGTCCTGATGCTGTGAAGGTGACCGTCCGGAGGAGCCGTCCTGCTCCCACTGGTGCCCCCCTGCAAGTAAGTCACCTCAGTGCCTTGCTCAATCCGCGTGATGAAACCTGATCCTCAACTGCACGTTATCTTCATTCTTGATTGACATATGTCCATGCGCTCCTAAAATAGAACAGAAAAGTCCTGTCACGTATTAATAGCTGCTCTGAGGCTGCTGTCAGTTATTTCAAACATTTCTATTAACGCAGTAAAGAGAGAACAAATGTCGTGGCTCATTTACTCATAAAAACTAAAAGCTTCACTTATAAACTCTCCAAAAGAGACGAGTCAGGAGTTTTGTCATCTGTTCCTCGTGCGTAATTACGCGCGTAAATGTGGAAACGTCGTTTTCTGCTGCTGGTAACGTCATTGCACATGCTGGGCATTCATTTGTGGAGGAGAGCAGACAGACAGGCTCATGTTTCACACTACAGATAGTGGAGCTGTTAAACGCAATAATCTTGCTTTTTGTGAAAGAAGCATGAAACTTTCAGGGTTTGTTCTTCATGACCTAAGCTTTAATTTAAGATGTGGAGGCATTCTCAGTTTGACCCCTGAGGTCACTGACCTCTGTAATATGACATTTTCATGCACACAATTGTAAATGTGTGTATCTTAGAATCTAAATGTGATAGAAATGTAAACTAAAAGTGTATTTCCAAGCCTCTGGGCATGAGGGACTCATTCATGCCACTGATAGCGCTCTAAGAGGTCAACATCATGAAGTGCAGTGAAGGTTATTGGGAATGTGAGTGGCTTAAGGCGAGACACTGTAGGTGAAGAGGGTAAGAAAATTAAATCATAGATATCACCATGAAACTTTCTCAGTTGATTACTCATGTTTAACTAAGAAAAAAATGTATTGCAAGTTTTTTGTATTTTCATGTTTAAATGTGCAAATGAGGCCTTATCTCATTAAAAATGCGCTAATTTGCATACATTTTAAAAAAACGAAATCAGATCGTGTGATAAAGCCAGGCTCAAAATATTTTTTTCATTTTGTTGTCATATTAGATGGGAAAATAATCACAGAGGGGTTTATGGACATCTACTTCTATTATCCTGTAAAACAGGATAAACTGTCAACAGCCAGAGTTTTTAGAAATAATCGTTTTCTGTGTAAATGAGAGGCCAAACCACGTGGAAATATCTGTGTTTTCCCTTTGTGTAAACAGGATCTTATTTTCTGGGGTACAGGGTGTGGCAGGGCTGGACTGGTAATCTGGCATACCGGGCATTTTCCCTGTGGGCCGACAGTCCTCAGGGGCCGATGCTGTTGGATTTTTTTTTTTCTAAGAGCGCTGTGTCCTGTCACTTCTGCTAGTTTCAAAGTGTTGAGCGTGGGGAGTGACAACATGGACCAACCAAAGAGAAAGAAAGGGGGTGCGGAGAAGTTGCGTGCTAAGAGAGTGAAGAATCTCACTGCAAATGTGCAAAGATCACAGACATGTTGGCTGGAGGGGCTGCTGTAGCCTGTGACAGCAGTGAACCATAGCAACAGCAGGTTGAAGGTGAAGACACCAGCAGCGGGCAGGAGAGGAGCAGCCAGAGATGCAGCTGACTGACAGGGACAGTGTAGTACAACCGCGGTTTCGGGCCAGGTTAACTTGGGGGTGGAGGGGCGGAAGACAATTAATGCCGGTGTGTCGGGCTGTGTCGGTTACAGGCTTAAAAACCCACGGGCCGGTCGGCTTGTAATTTTCAGGCCCGCTAAGAACTCTAATTACATGAGAATGATGAGCAATGGCGATTGATTAGTATCGACATTAATTGGTGTTGCACCTTATTCTGATAGAATAGCAAACGGTCAAGACTGCGAAGTGTTGGATGAGCAGCAAGTGTCCATTTTAGGCTCCATCATGGCATTTTAGATATTTAGGTTAAAGGTGTGTTGAAATGCTGCATAGTAGTTTGAATTTGTAGCAACCCTCTATGCTGTGATTAAACATGTTTTAAAAACGGATTTTAAAACTGTTAAATGAGAAGTAAAAGCTTTGCAATTTAAGCATTACTAAAGAAAGTGTAAAAAAAAAGTATAAAAAGGTTGCCCACATTGAATAAGAGTAGCCAAGTGTCAAATGCTTTTAAGACAAGTTGCTTTGCATGAGTTCATAAAGCAGCCCTGTTTTTAGCTTGACAAAACAATGTTATAGCTTTTTAGGAGCACCTTTTAACCTGAATAATTAGAATTGAGCTGCTATATCAGGGAAATTCAGAAAACACATATTAGAGATGATTTCAATAAAAAGGATAAAAGAATCAATTGAACTACACAGAGCAGACAAAAGTGGTGGAGTTAACAATAGACGCTAAACTTCTGATATGTAGGATGTTGATGATGCATTATTCTTGAAATAGAATACTTAAGGAGGTAGAGCTATGTGTTTAGAAGTCTGTCAAATAATCATTGTGGAGAGCAAATAAGTAAATTTACTAAAGTCAACAGGGGTGTAACATAGTTGTTCATAGGATTTGTGAGCGTGTTTTCCAGTCAAGTGAGTAAACGTATGCAGACCAATACATTCCTTCGGGGAACACATACATCAATTACTAGTCGGTTGTGCTCCGCTAATTATGAGGGGCCAGTCTAAGCCAAAAATGCCAGGGCCGATTTTTCTGTCCCCGTCCTGGGGTGCGGCATGGGTGAGGTTTCAGAAGTTCCTGCACTTCGGAACCTAAAAAGTTGTGTGCTGCTCTCTCTCTCTTTCACTTTCTCCTTTGACTGTCCAACAGTACAGAGCGATAAACAGCAGACTAGTAGTACCTCATTGGTGTCCAACTGACACAAAGCACAAAGATCCCAATTCATTTGTGATCTGGGTTTCTTGGGCATAGGACATTTGTCTAAATCTACTAGCACATGATGTTTAGCCATAAATAGTACCTCAACACTACAGGTTACAACACTCTAGCTAACCCTAACGCACAACCTATCATACCCGTAACACACGTACCACACACGTAACACAAGTGACACACAGCTGACACTTCAAGAAAGAAATGTTAGCAAAGGATTTTTAAATGGTCTTCAAGAAAAGATTCAATGGCACAATTATACTACTGAGTCTGCTGTTTACAGGCTACAACACACACCTCACACTCTAGCCTTAACACACGTAACATACATACTGTGGGAAAATAAGATCCCGTTTAGATAAACAATACTCACCTGTCCAGCTGCAGGCTCGCCCTGTGAGTCGATTATCGAGTCCAGTAGAGTTCCGCAGCTCAATGATGATCATTACTGCAGGACTCTACTGCACTCGGTAATCGACTCACAGGGCCTCCCCACAACAAGGAGGCTTCTCGGGTGGTGAGTTTTGTTTATCCTTTCCCATAAAATCCGGCAAATATGTGCTGGGACCCTGTTTCTAAAGTTGCTGAAGTTTGGTGCTGTTCTGAGCATTATTTGTGGCTTTTGATGGCGGTTTATACTTGGACCCGTTTACTGCAATGTATTGTTGTCGTGCGGTTGTTTCTGAGGATGGTAAAACTATGTAAGCTAGCAGTCCGCAAACTTGATCTCTCAAGGGGGGATCCTACTCTGTGTCACGGTGTGTTAGAACATGGATTAAACTTACAACGGAATATTCCTTTAAGCAATTTCATTGTCATACATATATAATATATAATATGATATATAAATTAATATTGTTTAAAGTACTTTATTTTTTCAAAATATTGTTCATAGTATTTCAGTTTTTAATATTGTTTGTAGTATTTTATTGTTTTTTTAATATTGTTTTTTAATCTTGTTTATAGTATTTTATTGTTTTTAATATTGTTTTTTTAATATTGTTTATAGTATTTTATTGTTTTTTAAATATTGTTTATAGTATTTTATTGTTTTTTAATATTGTTTTTTAAATATTGTTTATAGTATTTGATTGTGATTTTAATATTGTTTTTTTAATATTGTTTATTGTATTGTTTCTATACTTGTCCTTGCATTCTGATTGTATTTGAATGTACCCGCTGCTATGGTAACCTCATTCACTAACCAAACACATGTTTGTTTCTCTCTCTCCCTCTGCAGCCGACACAGAGAGCAGCTGAGGAGCAGACTGGACCTGGATGCATCGTCAGCATAATCTTCAATGTGCTGTTCTTCACTGTCGTAGTTATCATCTGCGCCTTGTGGAGGGTCATTGTGAGGAAGGTCCACAGAGCTGCAAGGCCCGCAGAGGTAGAGAGGCAAGACCCCCCAGCAGAGCCGGAGAGGCATGACCCCCCAGCAGAGCCAGAGAGGCAAGACCCCCCAGCAGAGATGAACCCTCTGGGGAAAGATTAGTCTAATGGAGGGGCCTTATAGAGACTCAGTGGTGGTGACGTTTGAGTCCTGCACAGTGACAGTAGTTTTTTAGTTTTTTCTTTATTATTATTATTTTTTTTTACTGTTAGTGATTTTAATTTTCCTCTTCGACAGTCACAGTTCATCTGTGAAACTTATAGTTTGTTGTGACAGAGATTATTTTCTGAAATAATCCATTTTAAAACAATCAGTCGGGAGTCACCTGTATGAATTTTCACATTCACACACACAAACACACACGGTCTGTGTGTCACTCAGCTTCACATTCCTCAACACGGCTGATTTAATTCCACTTTCTGCTTGCTTTTAGTATCATACAGGGGTGGAGCAGCAATTTTAAATGTGGGGGGTTCTAGGGGTAGCACGTGAGCACCGCAACCACCTCTGGGCCCTGTTTCAGTCTCCAAAACTAATGCAATTCATTTCTAGATTTTCTTGACTAGGATATGCAAATAATGTTGCATTCAAAACATACATTATAGCACAACGCTCTTTGACCCAAGATATTATACTGTATATTCACAGGCAATCACATACCATGGTATTAAACAATTAATGTATATGTTTTATTAAAGAACAAGTGTGAGTGAGTGAAACTGGCAACAAAAATGTTTTGTTGAAAGTGTTGAAATATTTTATGTAAACTTAGGACAAACCTCTACAGCCTTGATTTTGATTAGGAAACATTCCTTCTTTTGTTGTTATTTATCTGCTTTTTATGTATCATTTTACATATATTTTGTTGTTCTAATCTGTTTCAACTAATCTTTCATCCTAGCCTT
>CAEMYA010000353.1:87837-118812 GCA_903131615.1 Diplodus sargus
AGTTACTTTATCTTAAAGTAATCAGTTACTTACTGCAGAGTGACTCAGAACAGCACCGGATCCTGGTTTCAGTGGTTCCGGGTCTCGTTGTTGATCACAGGGAGAATCAGCGTTTGGATCTGATGTGTGTGTTCATCACAATCACGTTTTTCAAAGCAAAACGAGGGCAGTTTTTTTTCTTCTCCCTTTAGATTTATTTTGAAAGTGTACATTTAAAATAAAGTCTCGCGGGTGTTTTATTCTTTCACATTTTAAACATTAAGATGATCACATGATTCTACTAAATTCAGCGCTTCCGTTAGAAACATTCAATAATAATAACCAGTGTTACTTACAACATGTACTCCGTTACCGCTGATAATATATGTCGTTGCTTTTGTAACGAAACACTGGTGGTGACGCCTTCACGTCCTTTTTATTTATTTTATTTTTTTGCTCTCCGGCGGTGAAAATAAAACTGCGGCCTTGAAGGCCTCACCGCTCGCACGGAGGGCCGGAGATCGATACACTATCTGATCGATCACTGCTCGTTACGTCACGGTAGTCTAAGAAGTACTATATTGTAACGAGTACTCAAACATGATAGCTGGAGACTTACAGATGAACCGTGACATGAAACAGCTGTTAATTAATAATACTGGTTTTCATCATGTAATGTTTCTAATAGGACAGCGGCTTTGGCTGGTTCGGGATCAGATTTTTTAGAGTCGTGGAAAGGTGCTATTGTTTTTTTATTTTTATTTATTACCCACATATCTAGAAAATGAACCTTATCTCCACTGTAGACTTCCGATTACGATTGAAGCTGTTTAGTAGAGTGATAAAAATAATGAAGGTCTTGAACAAGACAAAAAAACATCATCGATATGTCTGTGCCATTTCAGGATTTTAGACAAATATTAGAGGAGATATTGATTCTTCTTCGGTCCTCTCCTGCGCGCCTGTCGACCGTAAGGTGTCCAAAAGCTGCCGTCTGTAAAGTGTCTATTTTTAAGATAAAACTAACTGCACTCAATTTAACTGTAAGACTTGATCTAATAAAGAGCCAAAGCACAGAAAAAGGAAACCTGTCCAGTTCTTAGTGGCTGGTGAAGTAGCGATTGCTTAGTTTACGACTGTACTTGAATAGATCTTGCAGTTCCTATTTGTAGGCTGGTGGGCGGCGCAGACCCTCATTCAGTGGAGCGCAGCGAGACGAGGCGGACAATTAATTTGTTCCTAGACTTTGTCGTGATCATCCAGGTGATTCTCCGTATTTATGGAGAATCTGTGATGGTAATTGTGGGAGATCCGGTTAAGTTCCCCGTAAACTGTCCGACGAACGGGACGGCCGAGCTGTACCGGGAGGACGGGACGGAGAACCCGCGGATGGTTTCACTGACCGGCTGGATCTAAACTCCTGCTTCACCTTCAGTCGCTCACTGTACACATTCAGCTGGATGTGGTTGTGGCTTCTGAGTCGCCAGTCAGTGAGGGAAAACTACTATAAGGCTGCAGGACAGGTGGAGGCTCTGAGGTGGGACAAGAACGGAGCCATCTGAATCTGTCCACCGGAGAGATTACAAACGGAACCGGGTTTGAGGGAAAGATTGGACCTGGATTCATCATCAGTATGATCTTCAATTTGTTGCTCTTCTTAGCTGTAGTTTTCCTCTCCGTTTTGTGGAGGGTCAGTGTGAGGAAGGCTCACAGAGCTGGAGGGGCAAGACCCTCAGAGACGGTACCATGGATGGATGTAAATCTAATGGAGTGACCTCAAAGACAGTAACAGTGACCCAGTCTGTTTACTGTGGGGCGCCGATTGTAAAGTTGTGCATGCTAAAATAAACAGCAGTTTTATGCCACATTTAGCAACAAACCATGATTAAAAACATGTGAATTTTTCAATGTTACTTTTGACCAGATTTACAGCAAAATTTGTGAACTTTGTGATATATACCTCTCGTAAAAAATGATATAATGTCAATGTTAAATGAAAATAAAAAATCTAAATCTAAATGTTAAATCAAAATGTTAAATCTAATTGTTAAATGTTGAATCTAAATCTGAATGTGAAATCTAAATGTTAAATGTTTAATCTAAATAAATGTTGAATCTAAATGTTAAATGTTTATCTAAATCTAAATGTTAAATCTAAATGTTAAATGTTGAATCTAAATCTAAATGTTAAATCTAAATGTTAAATTTTTAATCTAAATGTTAAATGTTGAATCTAAATCTAAATGTTTAATCTAAATGTTAAATGTTTAATCTAAATCTAAATGTTAAATCTAAATGTTAAATGTTGAATCTAAATGTAAATGTTAAGTCTAAATATTAAATGTTGAATCTAAATCTAAATGTTAAATCTAAGTGTTAAATTTTTAATCTAAATCTAAATGTTAAATGTTGAATCTAAATCTAAATTTTAAATCTAAATGTTAAATGTTGAATCTAAATCGAAATGTTAAATGTTGAATCTAAATCTAAATGTTGAATCTAAATGTAAATGTTAAATCTAAATGTTAAATGTTGAATCTAAATCTAAATGTTAAATCTAAATGTTAAATGTTGAATCTAAATCAAAATGTTAAATCTAAATGTTAAATGTTGAATCTAAATCTAAATGTTAAATCTAAATGTTAAATGTTGAATCTAAATCTAAATGTTAAATCTAAATGTTAAATTTTTCATCTAAATCTAAATGTTAAATGTTGAATCTAAATCTAAATGTTAAATCTAAATGTTAAATGTTTAATCTAAATCTAAATGTTAAATCTCAATGTTAAATGTTTAATCTAAATGTAAATGTTAAATCTAAATGTTAAATGTTGAATCTAAATGTAAATGTTAAATCTAAATGTTAAATGTTGAATCTAAATCTAAATGTTAAATCTAAATGTTAAATGTTTAATCTAAATCTAAATGTTAAATCTCAATGTTAAATGTTTAATCTAAATGTAAATGTTAAATCTAAATGTTAAATGTTGAATCTAAATCTAAATGTTAAATCTAAATGTTAAATGTTGAATCTAAATCTAAATGTTAAATCTAAATGTTAAATTTTAAATCTAAATGTAAATGTTAAATGTTGAATCTAAATCTAAATGTTAAATCTAAATGTTAAATGTTTAATCTAAATTTATATGTTAAATCTAAATGTTAAATCTAAATGTTAAATGTTTAATCTAAATTTAAATGTTAAATCTAAATGTTAAATGTTTCATCTAGATCTAAATCTAAATCTACATGTTAGAGGCTGTAGCTCTGACAGGTGCAGGTTGGCTAGTGATTGAAAAGTCGCTGGTTCTAATCCCGGCTCTTCTGGGCTGAGCTGAGCTGTGTCCTTGAGCAAGATACTGAACCCCAAATTGCTCCTGAGGGCTCTGCAATGAGCTGGTGACTTGTCCAGGGTGGACCCTGAAATCCCTAGCCCTTGAAAAAGGGATAAAGTGGTTACAGTTGACATGACCCTCTCCTTCTTTTTCGGCCTCCAAGAGGGAGAGGCTGGCTGGGGAGAGGGAGAGTGGGAGCGCGGTGAAATTGAAAGTGTGAATTTGCATATTAGCTTAACATTTAGTTTCACCCATGACATTTAGATTTTACATTTTAGATTTAAATTTAACATTTAGATTTACATTTGACACTTAGATTTATATTTAACATTTAACACACTGACATTATATTTTTACAAGAGAAGTAAATATCACAAAGTTCACAAATATTGCTTTAAATCTGGTGAAAAGTAACATTTTAAAATTCACATATGGTGAAAAGTTGCTGATTATTTGCAACTGTACCATCGGTGCCCCGCAGTCCTTTTGTAGAGAAAAACTCTGATCACATGTGATGCATGATTTTATGATGTGATGTCAATGGGATGAAAAGGAAAAAGGGAGGACAGGTTGTGAAAAACACAAAGAGGGAAAGCAGAGCAGAGAAAACAAAGCGTGTGTTGACTCTGACACATCATGTGTAGTTGAGCTGTGTGTCTTCAGTATTCAGGCTGTTACAGACACATCACATCCTGTCTGTCTGGATATGATTCCTCTGTTTGTTCTCCTGTGCAGCAAACGCAGCGACCGGCTGGAGAACAGAAGGGAACCTGCAGTGGGACCGTCAGCGCTGTTGCCGTGTCCATGTTTGTGGCTCTAGCAGGTTTTGGTTTGTGTTGGTGGATAAAATCCTGCAGACCGAGTGGACCGCATGGTTCTTCTGGACCCGGTGCTGAAGGACCCTCCACAGACGTGAAGATGAGTCTTGTGGGGCCTTCAAGGCTTCATGGCTAGATTACATCACATTTCCTACAATTCCAGATGTTGAAGACCGCTTGAAGAGATGAATGTCTCGTCTCATGTGATTTCTCATCGTCTGCTCTCAAGTGCACTGCTGTAAATAAACCTCTATTTTATCAAAATATGTTTTTCTGTGTTCTGTTTCATAAATGAATGTATATTGTTTGTAGTTAGTGAACAGAGAGATTGATCCCACTGGAATCGTTCCATGAATCACACATATCACACATTGTTTGTTCCTCTCTATAAACTCAGACTCTTAAAGACTCACAGCAGTAGTCCGACAGAAGCTCATTGATTGTCCTGATATTGATCTTCAGGTGATTGTTGTCTCACTCTGTGATGAAGCTTTCTCTGTGAGCCGATCCATCGAGAACGAGCCTGCGATTGAAGAAATGATGAAAAGGGAATCATGTATCTCAGAGTGAAGTCATCACTCCACATGTTTTACTTTTTGTACACTACATCACTTGGGCGATGCAAATGTGTGAGCCTGTGTCTTGAATTGAATCTGACGCTGAGACCCAAGTAGCTACAGTAATTAAAGCCCCCCCCCCAAAAAAAACAAAAAACAAAATAGAATGCACTTGTATGTTTGTATTGTTAGCATTTCTATCACAGCACTGATGCACTTAAAGAATCTTTGACAAGTAGCAGTTACAATCCTCAGATGAGCGCTTGACAATTGTTTCTATATTTCTTTTAGTCCATCAACGGTGATACGTCGGTGTTTTTCGCTTTGGATAAAAGCATCTGCTAAATGTATACATACCCACAAGCCTTTACAGCGCACACACACACACACACACACACACACACACACACTGATCGAGGCGTTGCTCAGGAAAACCCCCTGGCCCGGCTGATAACTCCCAGATGTTATTGTCCTGTTTGAAGTGGCTAAATTAGGTCATTAAATGTCTCTCTATCAGTGCTACAGCAATGACAGAGAGAGTGAGCTTATCTAGACACCAAGTAGCCGTTAAATACTTTACACAAACATGTCTTTATTGTCCTGTTAGCAAGTACTTGTCATGGTGTGAAACAAAAAGCACCCACACGCAAATAAAGGCATGAAGCCAAGAGAGCTGCAGCCTCCACTCTGCAGAGCTGAATGGATCCATTGACAGTATTAGTCTGACCAAACCTGTCAACACTGGGATTTGAAAATAAGGGAAATTCTCTGCGAATCATCTGTGGGTGGTGGGACTGCCTGCGTCATGGGCCATGACCCTTTACATGTTTATAAAAGTGTACAAGACATTTATTAACTAGGGGTGTAACGATACACAAAAATCACGGTTTAATACTTACCTCAGTTTTGAGGTCTTGGATCTATTCATTTTCGGTACAATAACAAAATGCAAAACATAAATTTGCTTGTTTTCTAAACCAAATGTACATGTTTTAGTCAAATGTAATTATTTTACCATTATACAAAATATGAATATTGAATAAAAAATAGAATACTGTTGTATAGTGCTTCAATGAATTATTCTCAAATAAACAAAATATATAAAATATGATTAATAAAAAACTTCCCACACAACTTTTTCACGTGTAAAGAGAGAGAGAGAGAGAGAGAGAGAGAGAGGGGAGCAACCGCCCCCACCTCCACCCCTCCTACAAGCAGGAAGGGTCTTCAAGCCACCTGCTGGGCCAGAGGGGAAACACGGGAGATTTAAGGGAAAACATGTAAACGGGAAGACAGTGGGACAGGTTCAACAAATTAGACACTTCCAAATTTCCAATTTGTCTCAGAAATCAGACCTCATCTATCTACGACTCCATAGACTCTGTCAGCACAGGCTAAAGAACCACTGGGGAGGATTTTGGGTTGAGCACTGATGATGATCAGCGGGGCAACATGCTTGATCAAGTCCCTTCTTCGGTACTCCACTGTTCACGATGTCCGTAGCAGATGTGGCCAGGCCCATGTAAACCTTGTACATGTGGTTTGAGGCCGTGCCCAGAAATGATCTGAACTTTTGGCTGAGAATATTTCAAAAAGATTATGGTGTGATAATAACTCCAAATCTGTCAGTTATCCTAGCCTAGGTATCCAAGCCAACAACTGTTTTGTCTCTTATTTCTTTGACATTGTTTTAATATATCTTGACATGTATCCTCTCCACTTCGTCCAATGCACTCGACCCCCCATCCTACCCTCATCAAGCCTTCTACCAATTCAAACAAAATTAGCTTTAAAAGCTAAACATTGCACGGTCCTCGTTAGTGAATGAGACTTCGTAAACCCTCAGAAATTTGCCGTAATATCGCACTTCTCTGGGGGCATGAACGATCCAGAAAACGTATCCTCATCCACCCAGACAACCTCACCGCTGTCGACATCAAGCCGCTCACAATCACCATCATACTACAGATGATGCAGTTTAAAGTCATCCCATACCCTCTGCAACCTCCTGCCCCCAATCTGTCAACATCGTAACAATAACCAGTTCCACCACTTACGCCCATACGATCCTCAAAATCAGATCATCCACCATCTTCCAGGCATTCTTTGGCCTCCTGCAATGCAAGGAACTCACTTCCGCAACATCGAGTAACGACCCCTCTCATCACTCACGGGCACGCCATCCACTCCCAAGACACCCTCTGATTTAACCCTAAACTGAGCAAGATCAACCAGTTCGGCCTCTCTCCTCCCATCTTCCTCTTTCGACTGAACTCGTACCTAAGCCCTGCCAAACCCATCCTCCCATACTTACACTGGAGACATGTCCTCTGTTGCGGTCCTCCCAAACCTACAACAGCTACACCCACAGCCACATCTGCGTATTGACCAAAGCATATTGTCATGTAATCCATTAATACTTTTGTGGGATGATGAAGCCACGCCGACCAAGACGTGCGCCCAACGAGACGTACCCCCATTCTGAGTCCCAACCTTCCTGGTTCCTAGACGGTCCAGCCAATCCGCAGCCCACTCAAACCCCCTCTTCATCCACCAACCTCGACCCCTCCTTTCCTTTCTACCAATTTAAATGAATTACCTTAATGTTAAATTGTGGTGTGGTCTCTGTGTGGAGGCTCATGCGTCTGCATCAGGGAACGTGTCTTTACACCACTGCAGGTGTTTATTTCTGTTGGTTAACCACACAACTCAGTGATCATCCCACACAGACACAAGCTGCTGGAAGAGAACTCCACCTGTTTTCAGAGCCAGATTTTACAATCCACCGGCCTTCAGTAATGAAAGCTGAGAGGAGGAGCGCTTTTGTAAGGATTAGCCTGTGAATACAAGTAGCTGCAGGCGTGTGTCTGCTGAACCTCTGACATTATTTACACATGTAGCATTGTGTCAGGTTCTCTATAAAAGCAAGGAATATGTGTGTGTGTGTGTGTGTGTGTGTGTGTGTGTGTGTTCCTCAAATATCTCTGCGAATCAGGATCAGACTGACCTGAGGCTTTTAACATGGCTGCTGCATGGTTCAAGGGTGTGCGACGTCGTATTTGTTTGGACTGCAATGATACCGTTGATAAATTATATATTATTCATAAATGCTTTACAAATTCTGCGAGCATTGTCCACCGCATCCACCGCAATCACATGCGCACCAGAGCCAATCACAAGAGAGCCCACCGCCACCCCCCACCTTAAGAAACAAGCAGATTTACAGCTGCAGCGGCGCAAGCTAGATTTGGATTTTGCCAGCGGTTCGGTTCCGTTCTGTGCATCTAAACTGACTGTTGTGGATTAATGAGACTGAACGAGTCCGGGCCGAGTCTGTTCGGATCTGAGGAGAGCGGATACGCCAGGACAAATGCTTTACGAATTCCACTAGCATTGCTAACCATAGCCACTATAACTACACCGGTCCACTCAAATAATGGCCACGATTCATACAGATGTCTTTTCAGGGTTTATTCTCTCTGTCTCTCTGTCTCAGCAGACACCCAAACACCGTGAAAACTACAACACAATAAAAACATAAAGGTTTCACAAATCACATACAAATCACATACAGTTCATAAGCCAGTGTCCATTAAACATATAAAGGAAATTACCGTGTGCGCCCTCTTGGACCACATGTAGCACAACTCATCTCTGCAGTGGCTTCTTTATCCTCGACAGCCGCGCTTTTTTTACCCACAATGCCACTGAAGTGACCGCCCCTCATGACCTCACATTTCCCAAAATGCTGTGCAATACATATTGTGATACTTATGTTCAAGTAGGCTATATCTTTTAACACGGCTTAAATGATCTTGTTCATAAACAGAAACATACACAACAAACACATCACTCAAACTGTCTCTGAGACAGTTACAGCCACCATAGCCACGTGCGCACCAGAGCCAATCACTGCATACCATAGTGTCATGTGTCGGTTCTGACGTATGTGTTTTGTGGGCCCTTCAAACTATATACCAGTTTTTAAATCGTGTTGATTGGCCAAGTAAAACCGGACTTATGATAAATAACGCCGCCACGCTTTTCGTGAACATTGCCGTCACGTTTGCTGCGCATTTGGTGCAAAATTGCACAGAGGTCAGAGGTCAGATCAGCTCTATCAAAGAACAAACGGTGTTAATGGCTCTTTATCTTGTAACAGCAGCGTGTGTGTGTCTGAATGAGTGTGAGTGTTTGAATGAGTTCTGGGTGTCTGAATGAGTTCTGGGTTTCTGAATGAGTGTGGGTGGCTGAGGCCCCGTCCAGACGGGCGAAAACGAACGTTTTTTTCTCCGTCTTCCTCGTCATCGTTTTAAGAATATTTGCGTCCACACGGCTCCACTGACAACGACGGAAAACACTGTAATTCATACTCCAGTCCTGTAGGTGGCGCTTGACATTCACCAAAAACAGAGAAGAAGACACGGAGCATGCGCAGAAAGCTTGCGCGCTGTAAACAAACAGACAGTAGACGGAGAAACCGAACACAACAAGAAGAAGATGAAAATGGCGAGTGCAAGGAAACCAGAATCGTTTGTGTGGACCGGTGATGAGGTCGAACTGCTGCTGCGACTCACACTCAACTACAAGGCCAGTAAGTTGCAAGAAAGGCTCAGTATCTTCTGCGGCACGAACAAGAGCATGTAGTCCGCCATTGTTGTTGATGTTGTTATGAGACGTCGCGGGGTGGGGCGATGGCGTCATCGGTTTGGAAAGTATGCGGATTCGCCGTCCACATGAAAAACGGGAGGGCTGCGTTTTCGGATTTCTCCACCCTGAGACCCGTTTTCAAAAAAGTGCGTTTTCAGGAGCCGTATGGACGGTCGGATTAGCAGAGGAAGAGGCAGAAGCTCTCCTCAGCAGAGAGTTTGTTTCAGGACAGTGAGACAAACCAACTTCAGCATTTTTTCTCTCTTTTTCTTTCTCTATCTGTCTCGGTCCGACGCTGGTGAGCTTGTCAGACCCGGCTCTCATTCAGCGACACACAATTAATGTGACCAACAAAGACGTTTGTAGATGAAGCGGCTCACATTCTAGAGGTTTCTAACGGAACAAAAACAGGTCGTATGGCTCCTTGTAGTTAAACATCTTGACACATTATCATTATCTCAGGCAAGTTCTGGAGTTGGAGGGACCGTCCTCTCTTCTGTGATTCCTTAGCAGGTTTGCAGACATTTGCTCATGATAGAGAAAATGAATAAATGTCAAAAACACTCCGGATAACATTGTTTGAGGAGTATCGGCGAGCCCACACACAAAGAAACACACATGCAAAGAAAGGAAGGTTCAGAACATTATATGTTAAGACATTCATGTGGTTTTGTGGGCCATTTCCCTTGACAATTATCTGCATGGTTGTGAATGGAGACTGTTTTCGTTGCCATCATCGCCCAACAGTAATCGTTACCAATGAAAACCACCTGACCTGGCTGAGAACTCCTAAACACTCCCAGCTGTTATCACCCTGTTACAAAGTGGCTAAATTAGGCCATTAATTGTCTCTCTGTTAGTTCTGCATGCACTGATAGAGAGAGTGTGCTTATCTGAACACTGAGTCGCCGTTAAATACTTTACACAAACCCATCTTTATCGTCCTGTTAGCAAATATTTGTCATGGGATGAAACACAAAGCAAAGAAAGGCATGAAGCCAAGAGAGAGCGGCAGCCTTGTTGTTCTGTTGTTCCGCAGCCGAGAGCTTTGGAGCTTAACTGCTGCAAAAACTTACAAAAACGAACGATAAAAAGATCTTTATCTTAGCTGACATTTATTCTGGTGATAAAGCTGCAATCCATGACATTTCTGCAGCCCTATGCTGGATAAATGTTATAAATGTTCAAACACTCTGGTCTCTTGTCAGATCCATCTAGTAGATTCACACTTGTTGTCAAGCACCGGCAGCAAACTGCTCACTCGTTGCTCCGGTTGGCCTCCCAAATTTGCCTCAAGGGATTTTACAAAGTGGAACTATCAGAAAACCGCGATCCACCCGTCCTGTGGTCAGCATGGAGAATTTGAGTGATGAGTCACAAAGGAGAGATCACTCCTGTGGAAGAATACTACTTAAGAGCTGCAGTGTCTGGAGAACAGAGGGCTTTGTGTTTAAGATTCCTGTGGGAACTGTAGCGCAGGAGCCTCAGATCAAGATGTGTCTGCGTGCATGGCAGCATATTAATCACTGTGTAGCATCTTTTCTCTGGAGGAGTGAACCGTCCGGCTGGTTGTTCTTACTTATGTTGGAAAACACTGACGTGTCGCTGCAGACATGAAGGAATTTAGACCCGTTACTGTTTGTCCACAGGGAAGTTTACTTTTAGATTTAACAAAATGTGGCCCCCCAAAACACACTTTGTTTGTATGTTTTCATACATGAATCCGGTCACGTCTTCACCCTGTAGAACAAAATGTCAGTTCTCATTACTTTATGACTTTATTCACAGACTTTGGCTGAAACTGGATCAGACTTTATGATAAGTGGAGGTTACTAATGGGCAGATAGCTTGTTGCTACAGTAGCTCTAACAGCGGCTAACTGGATCCGGCTCCAGGTGGACAACAGGGAATCTGACACCGAGGTGGTTTACAGTTTTGCTTGATGCTCCGTTAGCTGAGTATTTTAATGCTGAACACGATGATTCAGTTTGGCAGCAGTTGGTCTTGATTGCTGCCTCGGGTCTCACTCAGGTCGTGTCTGCTTGTTATTCTGCTCTCACACTTCTGACTGTCCATGAAAATCCCTCCCTGTCATACCGTTTTTACAAATAACATCCAGAAGTTCACTTCAGCTTTTAATATCATTCAGTGTATATGCTCATTATAAAACGTGCTGAGGACACAGTGACTGCCAGCCTTAAACCAGAGGAGGATCAGAGCCTCAGGTCCAGTCTGTTGCCTGTTAAAACCCCCCAAAATCCAAAAAGCCCTGTGCACTTAAAGTCAGTCCAGCTGGATCCCGCAGAATACTGCAACTCTGTTTTTGCTGTGAAGCTCCAGGAATGTCGTCCTCACCTGACTCTCCCTCAGCTCGAGGACGACACAGCTACTGAAACTGTCATTTAGAGTAAAGAACTCTCTCATTATGAAAACCAAATGCTTCAGCCACAGTTTACATGAGCACACCACATGTGTGTCAGAGCTGTTATGACTTGTCATGTCACCAAAATGAGTGTACACACACACACACACACACACACACACACACACACACACACACACACCAAACCACAGATTTTTTTTTCCGACTCAGTGATTCGTTTGGCCTTGGCATAGTGTGTGTGTGTGGTCAGTGTGTGTGTGTGCCTAGACAGAGTAACTCAGGGCGGAGGCACAAAAGCTGCCTCTCCACTTCAAAGCAGCCTGTGGTCACCACTTTCCTAACTAGCTTCCCCACCAGCATTATCTGATCCTGCAGTGTGGGAACGTCCTCAGGAAGATATTATCTACAGTATTTATAAGACCATGATATAAACTGTGAAATATGTGTTATTCTCATCCTCCTCGCTGTTTGAAGCCAGAAAGATGGGTCACTTTCATATGAAGACATTTTGATGATTGAGTTTGTTTAAGCCTGAAAATCAATCGAGGAGGATTCAAAATGTCTTCTGCACCTTTAAGGATATTTTACATGGGCTTAACACGATTGGGGGAACATTGTGGTCGATGAATAATTTGGGTTCTGTGATTCTGTGAGCCTGTGTTTCAGTTTCACATCCACCAGCTTGTTCTCCTACTGCATTTAAAATAAATAACAGGTTGAAGGTTGTTTTCCTCTGAGGACATGGCGGGACGACCGTTCTCCACAGACGCTGAAGAGGTGTTCTCTACAAAACCACCGGTGAATTAAGACTTTACGTTTCTTTGTGTTGCAACTGTGAGGTTCTCTATGTCACATCGCTGTTCTCTCTGGTTTGGTTCAGGCAGAAATACAACACGTTTTAGGTTTAAAAATTACCTGTTTTGGTCGCCACAAACATGACCCGAGTTCTGGCAGAAGGTTGCGATTAAAGCCTGAGTCACCGAGTCTAGCACATAGCATGCTAGCATGCTACGTTGCAACGCTAGGGTGCAATAATTTCTCTCCTTTCTTACAAACATATTACACAATTAAAAGCCCACCAGGCAAACCAACGACTAGAGCGACCTTCTTCCACGCATCGTCCGTCTTTACAGGGTCAAATCGTAGAGGACCGGGGGTTCTGCTACGACAGCAATCAACATTTCCAGCGCCATCTCGGAACGAATGTTTGGTAGGAACCAAAATTACACTGGTTGTTCTGTGGGACCGACCCGACCGAGGGACGACAGCAGAACGAGACAACCCCACTGGTTATCGCATGGCTTTTCCACCTAGACGCGTCATAGCTCATTACATAAATTTGGAGGATTTGTAACTTTTTTTTTCCTTTTAATCCACCTTTTCCACGTTTCCCTCCTTCTCTTCTGGCTCCCAATAGAAATTGAATGACTTTCGGGATCATTTTCCTCTTTATGTGCCTTTGGTCTGAACGCAGAGTAAGGTGTTCTGGAGAGAAACACTCGCACGGAAAGTGTCTGTTTCATTTAATGGCTTTCATGTTTCCCTGCTTCGGTCGTCCATACCGACAGCCTTGGATCTGATTAGAGCTTTGGCATCATTCCTCTGCAGAAAGGCTTCACTTTTCTCCATGAGGAACGGCTGCTGAACCCAGAAAGAGGTTGGCAGGAAGCCAGTCAACACACACCCACACTGAGGATAACACATACGTGAGGAGCTTTTGGAACTAAAGGCTCTTTTCTGTTGTGTTCTGGTTCAAATGTTAATGCACACAAGTTGACTGGAGGGATTATCTCCCACAACACCCTCGGTGTATCCAGATACTGTCTCGCTCAATGTGCAATAAATCAATCCAGCGTAGAATTTGCTTTTACGTTAAACAAACACGACTGTTGAGGCACAGATGCTCTTCTCGGAATACTCCGACTTCCTTCCTCGCGCTCTGGATTTAAACTTCTTGGGTAGCATTGTCTTGAAACTGTCATCCAATATTTTCATTCTGGTCACCAATCTTTTCCTGTTTCAGTCGAGGACCCTCTCTGTCCGTGCAGACGCCGGTGCTCAGAGGACGCTTTAAAGCCTCCAACTTTCCCGGTGCTGAGGTCGGTGGAGGGTCCAGAAGTTTGGCAGGAAGAAGAAGGATCGGCATGATGTAATATTAGTGTGATGTACTCACGTTTGCTTACATGCAAACCAAACTCAGTCTCAGTCCCAACACATCAAACACAGCCGCCCTACGCTTCTAAGTGTGACGCTGTAGTTGCACCTCTAGCTGATGATACACAACGTTTTCAGCCACCCGGCTTCATCAGTGAGTACGAATGTAGGAGTACAATCCATTTATGAGCGTGCCGGGCAGGTTAACACACCTCATCACGATCACTGACTCCACCGAGAGTGGATCACACCAAAACCACAAGACCCTCAAACACAGACTCTCCTGATGATTCACACTCCAGCTACTCCCAACACAGCACAGAGGTCAGAGGTCAGCTCAGCTCTATCAAAGGATGACTGTCGCAGCATCCTCCCAAAATAGGACGCACGATTACTACGCGGGTTTCTCTCTTCCTCTTTCTTCGCTCACATTTTCCGTACTTTCCTCTTTTCCTTTTCACTTCTCCTACCAAGTGAGACGAGGGAAGTTTAGTTGTAAGGCACGATTCAGACACAAGGCGACTCAAAAGTGCTTTAAAGGGGAAGTTCAATTCAAAGCCTTGAAATTCGTATTCGTAATTCTTTTCTCTTTCTCCTTCCCTCACACGACCTTGTCGCACGGCCTCCTCCTCTCCCCTCCAACTCCACAAGTGCACAGTCAGCTTGTTTTAGTGTGAGACAAAGGAGGGCAAGTTTAGATCACATGATCTTGTTTCTTCCCGAACTGATTGCACCACACCCAGCCTGCCAGCTGCACGTCCACCGCCAGAGTTTTACATGGTGGGGTGACATGGGGGCATGTGAGGCCTGAGCCGTCCTCTGGGCCCGGGGTGAACTGGTCGGACCTGGTTCTCATTAAGCAACATATAACTAACGTGTCCAACAAAGACGTTTGTAGATGAAGCCGCTCACATTCCAGAGGTTTCTAACGGCTGCTAGTCGGTGAATCTGGTAAAATACACACGATGTTCACTTTCTCATGATTCAGGACTTATTAGTGGAACATTTTGGCACATTAACGCCACTTGAAGTAGCCGAGTTACCTACAGATTCACATTCAGATTTGCACATATTCAAATGTTGCCCACAGCTTCACATTGTCTGATACTGGTGCACAAACCTGTTTTGCACCAAATATACAACAACAATAGGAGCAAAAATGTGTCTGTTTTTTAATCTGTGACTTATAAAATAGGATTTGTGCACCTGTAATTAAGTGTTGTGTTGTATTTGTGGAGAGGAAAAAATCTACAAGTACACAACTCATAGAATATGTGACCACACATTTACTACACGAACACAATCTCTGTACACAACTATAAATTCCACTGTTACAGATGCTCAAATCTTTTGCACCAATAATACCTTCATATGCCTGCACTGTGTGTATGTGTGTACGGGAGAGAGAGGAGGGTGTGTGTGTGTGTGTGTGCATATTCGAGGGAGTTGTTGGAGGCGGTCAGCCGGAATTCAACTTGAACGCACCCATTGAGTGGGCTTGGCGTCGGCGTGGGCGCTGGAGGAATTTTGTGCTCCACTACAGAAAAAATCAAATTGGTCACCCTCTGCAGAAAAATGATACGTGGTTTTAACTGTTATTTACAAATGAAAAACAGAAACGTCTGGTGTGCAAATGTATTCACCCCCCTTAACTCTAATACACTTAGATAAAATCCAGTGCAACCAGTTGCCTTTAGAAGTCACCTAATTAGTAAATGGAGTCCACCTGTGTGTAATCTGATCTCAGTGTACAGCTGTTCTGTGAAGGCCTCAGAGGTTTGAAGCACGGTTAGGAAATGAAAAAATATCCCAAGCTCTGAACATCTCACAGAGCACTGTTCAATCCATCATTCGAAAATGGAAAGAGTATGGCACAACTGCAAACCTACCAAGACATGGCTGTCCACCTAAACTGAGAGGGCAAGGAGAGCATTGATCAGAGAAGCAGCCAAGATGATAACTCTGGAGGAGCTGCAGAGGGGCAACAAACATGCAAATCCTAAATGTAAAACGCAATGTGTGGCAGAAAACTAACACTGCACATGACCCTGAACACACCATCCCCACCATGAAAGATGGTGGTGGCAGCATCATGCTGTGGGGATGCTTTTCTTCAGCAGCGACAGGGAAGCTGGTCAGAGTTGATGGGAAGATGGATGGAGCCAAATACAGGACAATCTTGGAAGAAAACCTGTTGGAGTCTGCAAAAGACTTGAGGCTGGGGCGGAGGTTCACCTTCCAGCAGGACAGCGAGCCTAGCCCACCTGCTAGCTTACAACCTCGTAAGCTAACGTTAGCAGGTGAGTGTACAACCTCGGCACACTCAGCTTGCCAGCAGCTCGTAAAAGCGCCATCACCGACAAGATAGCAAGATTTATATGCAAGGATATTGGTATCATTTCGGGAGAGAGGGGTTTCGGGATCTCATGATGGAACTGGAGCCTAATTCCGTGGTGTGGGTGGGGGGGGGGTTACTAGAATTCATTAGAATAAACTGCGTTTTTTTTAGAAAATGTGTCAATATATGATATGATATGTGCCCTAATATCCACTGAAGGGAGGAGACCATGGGCGTAACCAGAGACGTTCTGTTATTGTAGAGACAGGCCACTCTGATCATTTTGAATGGGGAAATCTGCGACGCCAAAGATGGCGCACATCCCGCCCCTTTCACCAACAGCCAATCACCTGCGTTGTCACAGCCGAACCGGGAAACTTATAGTCCAATCATGTTGTTTCACCAGCGCATGCGCACAAGTAGTTTTTTACGACAGAGACCATCAGAGACGCTCGACTATTGTAAAACATTTGCTGCGTTCAGATCTTTATCTAATTTATAGAGTGAATGATAAGAAATGATGTATTAGACATTATCTGGTCCATACATCAATGGTCAGGCAGAGTAGAGCCAGAGCACAGCAGCCGGCACAGATTTAGCCGTACGATGGACGTCGGTGTCGTAAATCCCCGCGCATGCGCAGTGGAGTTCTCCCGGTAGGAAAAGAGCATTTTAAACATCATTTCTACGGTAAAGTCGTTATTTTTTTGGTTTTTATTTGTATCTTATTTCACTGGCGAGCATGTCTGTATGTTTTTTTCGTCCTGCTGTCACGTTAAAGGGTGGCTTTGACCATGCCTCCATTCATTTAGATAGGGGGCAGGTCGCTTTGGGCTTTTCGAGGCATCGCCAAGATGGCCGCCGAGTGGCCTGACTTGCCTAGAAGGACTTTGGCGTAACCACGTATTCTTTGGGGGGGTCGTGTCCCCCCCCCAGTATTGAGAAAATGCCAATCTGTCCCTGTTAATATTCTATAGAAAATATGTCAAATATGCACTCTTTTATAAACCCTGTCAGACAGATCTGTCTCATCATTTCTTATTTATTTTCAATTTATTTCTGTTTTTAAGGAAAACACAAGTGTGTGAACATCCCCCCCCATTGTAAACGGTTACGCCCAAGTTTACAAGGCCGCTGCCAAAGTAGGCTTAATTATAAATAAACTTTATTAATACGTTTACACGGTAAAAGGAAAATCAGTAAGACCATATTGTGAATAAGCGCTCAACAATCAAGCAAAGCAGAAGGAACTCTAGTCTAAGAAGAAGGCAGAACACAAAAAACACAAAAAAGTGAAAGGAACAAAAACAAGCAAAATCACAGAGAAGCAAGAAAAGTGAAACATGTGAAACAGCCCTTGAGGCGGTCGGACAACATCCGGACCGTGAAGCCACAAGAGACCCAACGAGGGGACCTGCGAAGAGAGAATGAAACCGCCATAGATTTCCTGTGAGACGCTGCAAAGAGCAGTGAAGCATTCAGTCACATCCAATCTGCAAGTACTGTACATGAAGTGTATGATCACTCATCTCACTTTCTACAGAATTATACCAGGTTTCTGTCTCAAACTATATCCGTGGGAGTTTTTGTCATCATTTTCCGTCACACCGTTCTTCCACTGCGCTGTAGAGGGGGTAGTCTGTAAATGTTACAAACATTTCACCACACTGTATGAAACTTTATCGCTGACCTTTGCTGAACTCGTAGGCCGAGGGCGAGGGTGGTGGAGCTACAGGTGCAGACCAGTCAGCAGATTTCTGTCTGCGTTTTAACGCTTCTAAGTTTGAAACCACAGGATGGTTTTGAGGGACCAGGTTGTTTGAAGAACACGTAGGTCTTTACTACAATGACTAGACTTGGGAAATATATTTAAACTGTACTTGGTAAAATGAACTTAAACATAAACATCCCCAATATACAGTAATACATGGCAGTGAGAGGTGTGAAAGGCTTTAAATAGGGGAATGGCGCCATCTGGCTGAAGAGGTTTCTACTGCAGGGTTCCCTGACAAGCTCATTTAGAGCTGGTGATTAAGTCTGGATTTAAGAGGATTAACTGGTTTTAAACGCTTTATATCTTCTTTCTTGAGGAAGTTATGGATTATGGGGCTGCTGGTGCTGTGATGTGATGTCATGATTTGTTCAGTATGTGTTTGTGAATTGAGAAAATTCTCCTACTTCTTGAATTACATGTTTCAAAAAGCTCTTTTTTTATATTGGCTGGAAAAAATCATCACAGAACTGAAAACTGAACACCAGGAAACTTTTCAGAGGAGTGCAGAAAAAGTACAGTCTTTTGCCTCTGAGATGTTAAGTAGAAAGTTTCACCAAATGGAAATACTCAAGTTAAGTACCAGAAACTCAAACGCATACTCAAGCACAGTACTTGAATGAAAGTACACTGTGACAGAAAACAACATTACAGATTCCCAGGCTTTCCTCAGTGTTGTATTGTGACAAACACTGACTTTGAGAGATATTTGTGATGATGTGGATGCATTTCTGCAGAGTTTTTCTTAAGTGTTTTAAACGTGCACATCACTGGGACAGAAAGACAAATTCAATGTGTAACATATGCCGAATTTACAAGAAGGCCCTAATGATTAAGAATGTGTCATAGAAAAAGTTTTGCAAAGTTTATAAAGTGTCTCCTGACTCAGCAACTCTCGAATTGAGCGATTTTATAATGGAGTCTGGTGGTGTTGTCTCTCTTTTCATCTCCTTGCTGTTGTTGTGGCTGCTTTCACCTGCAGCATGTTGCTGTTCTAACTTACTGTTACAAATAAATTTACCTGCACAACCAAATTTATACAAAACGAACCCCATCTGAGACTTGACCTTGCCATGATGCAACTCAGGATCAAGCATCTTCTATGAAAGTCCTGAACGCCTCACACTTTGTAGAGAAGGTTGTATATGCAGCTGCTTTCAAAGACTGGAGTTCATGTGTAAAAACATCAGTGTAGTGTCCCTTTAAGATGTCATGGATCTGTTACAGGGCTTCTGTATTAATCACTGACGATGTCTCTGAGCTGCCACTAGAGGTCAGACTGGTGACCAGTAACTGATTGATTACTTTCGGTTTCGTGTGAGGCGTTCAGGACACGTGGGAAACCATCCCTACTACTTCTACTACTTCTAAAAATACAGTAGTAAGTTCTTTGGACCTGTCAGTAAATATTGGTTTGGAGTTATAACAACTCTTTTGCTAACTATTTTGAAACAAGAGCCCAATATTACCCTCATTTCTTTTAACCCATTCACTCTTCTGGTCCACAATGTTAAATGTTTATCACGCAGGAATTCAGACACAGTTTGTGTCATGTTTAATGTGTTATTATCATTACTAAATAGCGAATAGAGATAGTTTTTCTCTCCAGCAGACAGCATACCTGAACACCAACATGTGACAGGTCAAATCTGTGACATCAACGACAGTCAACACCAGCAAGAAGACGAAGAGCGAGATACATTTACCAGACTCCCTTTAAAAAAGGCTCAATTTTGTGCATTGCCAAGTCAGAAGTTGTTATAAACTTTAAGAAACTTTAGTTTTGGTGCCTTCTTGTTAACTTTGCATACGTTAAAGCCCCTCAGCACCCCAACGTAAAGCATTACACACACCGACATCTTATCATGCAATGTTCTGTATCCTACATTCTGTAAAATCTGATCTGTGTTCAGCTTTGTGACGAGCTCATCCAAGTCCAAAGTTCTGGCATCGTGTTTTCCTGTTGGCATCGTGGCCTCACTGTTCTGTCTTCTTGGCCCACTGAGTCAGAATCTGTGCCCTTAAACACGATAGGGCGGGACGGAACATGAAGAGAGTCCTGCTGAGACTCATGAAGCTGCAGCCCTACATAGTTTAAGAGTGACTCACTGACTCATTCCACAGAAAGGAAACGTTAAACAGTGGACTTATCTTCTTTTCGTGTATTCATGGGAAGTCGTGAACGTGTCTGCCTGGTGTTAACGTCGACCCTGTTCGTCTGTCTCTTTTTTCAGAGACTCTGAGGGTAAGCTTTCTTTAACTCTCTTCAGGGAATCAGTCTTTAAACACTTGTACTTGGTCATTTTGGGAGACACTGACGTGGATTAAGTCAGTATTTGTTGTTTGAGAGCGAAGGATTTGAAAGTCAGCCAAGACAGCAGTGACTTTCATAAGTTGTTCTGCCAGATTGTTCAAATATTCAGACTATTGGAAGATGGTGAAACCAACCAACCAGTCAAACAGAACAAAGTACACACATGTCTACACGTATATATACATAATGTGACATATATGTATGTAAATATAAGTGTAGGCTGTGTTCTGAACATGTTTGGTGATCAGCCAGCCTCTGACACGCCTACATAGCTGCGCAGTTGAGCGGCAGGCACAGCTGCGGTTGTGTGGGACGGACTTTGACCCGGGTCAAATGTTTTTCCCTCTCAGTGTTTTCATATCAAGAGCTAACTGTTTAAACTGTTGACAGGGGAAGAGGGTGTTCTTCTTCATCATCATCAGTCAATCACAAACAAGTCAGATCAGCCCATCTAGAGTCGCTCCTGTAAACAAGAAGGGGAGGGGAATAAACTAAAGATGTCAGATTAAAGCAGTGGAGTGAAAGTACAAGGCTGTTCACCTGCAGTGTGCTGGTGTTCATATTTGTGGTCAGCTGTTCAAACTTGCTGCTAATGATTACACATGAGCTAACTCACCCTGTATGAGACCTGACCTTCACCCTTATTTACCTCCACCTGCTGCTGTAGTCGCACCGTGGACGCTGAGTGACTTCTGTCTTCACAGGAGAGGATGAAGCACCAGGACGTCCTCCCAGGAGCCTCACGTATGGACCCTGACGTTGGATTAAAGGGTCAACACACCTGTTTGTTCCCGCGTGGATGTTTACCTGAAGAAAACAGAGACTTTTTCAAAAAGTTTGAACTTGTTTTTCCCACGTTGTTGTGCCAGACCGTTCAAATATTCAGACTTTTGGAAGACGGCAAAACAGAACAATGTAAACACATGTCTACACATTTATACACATAAGGTCACATATATGTATATATAAGTGTAGGCTGTATTTTGAACATGTTTGGTGCTCAGACAGCCCTGACCGACTCACATAGCTACGCAGTGAGAAACAGCACAGCTGCGGCCGTGTGGGAAGGACTTGGACCCGGATCAAATGTTCCCTCTCAGAGTTTGGAGGCTGTTTTTCATTATCCTGTTTACTGGAAAGGGAGGGAAATAAATCAGAGATGTGAGACTGTTGGCTGTTTTCACCCGCAGTATGTTGGTGCTCAAGCTTGCGGGTCAGCTGTTTGTACAGGTTTCAGATTTATACAACAAAAACTCGACCCCCTATGTGAAACCTGACCTTGACCTCCACACTTATTTACCTCCACCTGCTGCTGTAGTGGCACCGTGGACGCTGAGTGACTTCTGTCTTCACAGGAGAGGATGAAGCACCAGGACGTCCTCCCAGGAGCCTCACGTATGGACCCTGACGTTGGATTAAAAGGTCAACACACCTGTTGTTCCCGTGTGGATGTTTACCTGAGCAGGATGGAGGATCCTGGACTTCATGAGGAGGACGCTTCTCTTCCAGGAGACTGAAAACCAAGTAAACACTCAGCATATTACAATTTTTTTTTGTTCCTTAACTGGACATCAGGAGAGGATCAGACCGACATCATGAGTGGTGAGTACAATCAGATGGAGATATTTATTTGTGATTAGTATGTATTTATTGATAAATGTTTCCTTTGTCCAGCTGCCTGTGAAGTGTTTGACATTGACCTTTGTTTTGCCGGCATACAATACAAAGCCTGTGGTGCAAATTTGAACTTTGAACTCAGATTTCTTACACAGTCCACTTAGCAGCTGCTGAAGGGACTCTGCACATTCTTAGGCTGTGATCCAGACTTTTTTTGGGCCCTTGTATGGGGTCAAGCTGTGAAGCCTACAGCCACTGGATCCTACATTTCCCATAATGCAACCCAAGCAACTTCTGCAGTCTTATGAGAGACCAGTAACAATGACACACACACACACACACACACACACACACACACACACACACACACACCAGTGAGAGCTAGTGATTAAGTTTGGATTTAAGAGGCTCAACTGGTTTTAAACGCTTTATAACTTCTTTCTTGAGGAGGTTTTGGATTATGGATGTGGCTGCTGGTGCTGTGATGTCAAACACTGACTCTGAGAGATATTTGTTGTGATGATCTGGACGCATTTCTGCGGAGTTTTCCTCTGAAAGTCTTTTCATGAAATAGCGCGAGCAAGAAGAATACATCAGACTAAATATTATTTCACTTAGCAGTATGTTTTTAAGGCAAATAATTCAAATAATAAACGCGCACAAAACTGGGACAGAAAGACGAATTTAATGACGAATTTAATGTGCAACATATGCCGAATTTACAATAAGGATCTAATGATTAAGAATGTGTCATAGAAAAAGTTTTGCAAAGTTGATATAGTGTCTCTTGACTCAGCAACTGTCAAAATTGAGCGATTTTATAATGGAGTCTGGTGATATTGTCTCTCTTTTTTCATCTCCTTGCTGTTGCTGACTGTTTGCTTTGACTTGTAGCTTGGTGTTAACTAGCACAATCAAGTTTATACAAAACACACCCCAATCTGAGACTTGACCTTCCCATAATTCACCTCACACTTGTAGAGAAGATTGTATGCAGCTGTTTTCAAAGACTGGGGTTTAAAAAAACAAATCAGTGTAGTGTCTCTTTAAGATGTACAAATATAGTTTGTGTCACTGTCATGGATCTGTGACAAAGCTTCTGTATTCACCAAGTCTGCTGACTGGTGATGTCTCTGAAGCTGCCACTAGAGGGCAGAATGAGACCAGCAACAATGATATCTGACTCCCTGTAACAATGACACACACACACACACACCAGTGAGAGCTGATGATTAAGTGTGGATTTAAGAGGATCAACTGGTTTTAAACGCTTTATATCTTCTCTCTGGAGAAGGTTTTGGATTATGGATGGGGCTGCTGGTGCTGTGATGTCATGATCTGCTCAGCATGTGGTTGTGATTGGAGGAAATCCTCCTACTTGTTGAAGGAAATGTCTGACAAAGCCCTTTTGGAAATATGTCAGGCTCTCACAGGGCAGCCGCGCTGAAAACACGGGATGATTTTAAAGATTTGAATGCAGATTAATTGACCGCAGATTATAAATGTGTTACTTTAACACCCAAAAATGGAAATACAGTCAATATCTGGTCACCCTTATGCCAAACGTAGTCCACTAACCAGCGAAGACTTCTTTTAAAATGACAAAAATATGTATATATTTTATTTTTCCTCTTTATTATTATTTTTATTATTAGTTATTTTCTTATATTTTTTTCCTATTGATTATTATTCATTATTGATTTAATTTAATTTTCTGTTCTTTTCTATCTTTACGGGGTATTTTTTGCTTTGTTAATTTATTTATATTTTTATTTATTTATTTCTCCTACATATAGTGAACATGGTGCTCAGCAGGGGGCAGACTGGGCTGATGATCATTCCTTCAATGTCTCAGACTCCGCACATGCTCACTGGCCGCTCTCTGTGTTAATAAAGCCAGCTGCAGCGCTGACAGAGGTTCTGCCCTCCGCTCCCTGAACATGGCCGGATCACCGCTCCTATCCGTCTTTACACTCTTAGTTCTCTTCCCTGCCGAACATGTTTCTGGAGAAGTTGTGAACTTGGGGGACTCTGTGCAGTTGACGGTTAAAGAGGAATGCGCAGGCGGCGACATGGAGCTGGTCCGTGTTCGGAAGACGGACCCCGTCCCTCGGACGGTGGCAACACTAGTCCGCGGTGTGTGGGAGCCCGCTGAAGACTACAAGGACCGGGTTCATCACGTTTCGACCTCCAGCGTCAACCTGACCCGGGCTAACTTGAACGACAACGACGGGGCGTTTGAGTTCATTTGCAACAGTGATGGTCGCGTCACCATCATCCAGCTGACTGTGATCTTCCCCTATGATGTGAGAGTGTCTGAGGGGGAGACAGCCAGGATCCCCTGCTACTCCTCCACGGAGGGGATCCAGGGTGTGCACTGGGAGAGGGACGGGGAGCCGGTTCTGGTTCAGGACCGCTCCTCCCGACAGCCCGAGGGGAGACTGTCGGTGTCCCCTGACTGGGTCCAGACTGGAGACTTGTCCATGACTGTGAAGGACGCTCAGCTGGAGGACGGAGGGAGCTACGTTTGTTACACCGTGGATGGAAACGGAGAGAAAACCAGAGGAAGTCCTGCTGCTGTGAAGGTGACCGTCCAGAGGAGCCGCCCTGCCCCCATTGGTACCCCTCAACAGGTGAGTCACCTCAGTGCCTTGCTCAATCCGCGTAGCCAAACCTGTTGCTCAGTTCCCAAGTGCACGTTATCTTAAGTCATGGTGTCCATGCGCTCCTAAAATAGTCCGTCATGTCGTTATAGCTGCCCTGAGGCTGCTGTCAGTTAATTAAAACATTTCCATTAACGCAGAAATTCACTGCAACAACAAATATTGTGGCTCATTTAATCATAAAAACTAAACGCTTCACCTATAAACTCTCCAAAAGTAACGAGTCAAGAGTTTTGCCATCTGTTCCTTGTGCGTAATTACGCGCGTAAATGTGGGGACGTCGTTTTCTGCCGCTGGAGGCCCGCCGCTTGTGACGTCACAACACATGTTGGGCCTCCATTTGTGGAGGAGAGCAGACCGAAGCAGTTTTATTACTCGAGCGAATAAAAAGTTAATTGAGTTCGATAAATGCGCTAATGAAATATAAAATCATGTTCCAAAGTTTGTTCCGTTAACAAACACCGACATGCCCTAAAAAAGGAACAGGAAGAAATCTAGACTGAAACCAAAAATGTTTTATTTATTTGTATTAAATTATATTTTACATACTTAAGCATTTTATTGTTTCTATACTTGTCCTTGTATTGTGTTTGAATTGTAAACTCCTTTGTCTCTCTCCATGCAGCCGACACTGACACCAGCTGACAAGCAGATCGGAACTGGATTAATTGTCAGTATCATCTTCAACGTGCTGCTCCTCACTGCCGCAGTGACCTTCTGTGCTCTGTGGAGGGTCAGTGTGAGGAAGGCCCGCAGAGCTGCAGGGGCAGCACCCGGAGAGACGATCCGTCTGGAGGGAGATGGTCCCATATCGAATGGAGTGACCTTATAGACACTCAGTGGTGGTGACAATCAGGGGCGCCGCCAGGGGGGGAAAGGTTAGGACGATTCCAAGGGCCCGGCACTGACAGGGGGCCCTTTGAGACATGGGCAACCTATACAAGGGCCCAACTGGATTTTTTTTCATGGGGCCCAAAATCCCTGGCGGTGCCCCTGGTGACAGTCACAGTTTGTCTGTGAAATTTGTGGTTTGTGACGGAGATTATTGTCTGAAATAATCCGAATCACCTGTATGAATTCACCTGTGTGTCACTGAGCTTCGCATTCCTCCACACAGCTCATATAATTCAACTTTTTGTTTATCATAATAAATATTATTAGCATTATTAGCATTATTATTAGTATTATTAGTGTTATTAGCATTGTTAGCATTATTATTAGTATTATTAGCATTATTATTAGTATTATTAGCATTATTATTAGTATTATTGGTCGCTTGCTTTTGATACCATATATTGTATCTGACTGTCGCTTTTTTTGCTTCTTTAACAATAAATGTGCTTCGATTTTGAAAATGTGACCATCTTTTGTTCATGTTTGCGTGTGTGTGTGTGCGTGTCCAGTGTTGCGCGTGACCTGTTACACAGTAGTCAGTTACTCGACACGATGTGGGGAGACGTGTGACCCAGAACAGCACCGGGTCCTGGTTTCAGTGGTTCCGGTTCTTGTTGTTGATCACAGGGAGAATCAGCGTTTGAATGTGTGTGTTTATCACAATCGCGTTCTTCAAAATAAAACTAGTGCAGTTTTTTTTTTCCTCGATTTATTTTTTGAAAATATACATTCTAAAATCAATTTCAGACGCAGGAATAATAAACATTACCAGTGAAAGTGGCGCTGCAGAATCATGTTGGTACATTTAGTTATTTAAGAAGTCCGGAGAGAGGAAATAATCTTTGTTTTATTCGTATTTAATATTCACATAATGTGTTTTATTCTTTTACACTTCATCACTTTGATTTAATTTAAAGAGGACATTTAGATGATCAGATGTTTATAATCAAGTCAAGTGCGACATATTATTGATATGTATCGTATCAATATATTACGTTACAATATTACTGTATGGCTGCAGAGCTGCTGTCTGTTTGGGATGGGAGTCAACCTCACTATTAACCACGTGATTGGATCTGTACAGGATCAAAAACAACAACAAAACAAAATCCAGGTACAGTGTGTGAGATGATGATGTCACCGTGTAAAGGAAACAGTTGCTGAATAAATGAGTAAAATGTCCATGTGGACGCAAGTGTTTCACCCACCGCTCCCATTTTTTTCTTCTTCTAGTCTTTAGGCAATACACTGAACTTGATGTGATCTTCTACAGATTCTTTTTAGATTAATATGCGCTCTGCAGTGTTATTTCAAAAGATACGGCAACAGGAACAGTTCATCTGTGGTAATATAGGGAGACATGTATTGCCTTAATTCAAACAAAAAACCTTCACTAACGGGCACAAAACATAAATAATACATGACCTGTGGTCCCTGTAGATTTTTTATGTTGGATCACTCGCTAAGTCCCTGTTTCTAGTTCTGTTGGAGGTCAGTTACAGTAAACAACAACAACAAACAAACGAACAAACAAGAAAACAATACGATGAACAGAACAGAACATGTTGCATTTGACTAATTTACTCAGCAATTGTTTCCTTTACACACACTGTAAGAAAAATCTGTGTATTAACAGTTAAATGATTGTACATTTTAACAGATATTGTCCATAAATGGGATTCACAGACTATTTCTGTAAGTTTACATCATGAATTGCATTATGGGATTACCAAAAATAATGAAACATGGTGTGTAAAATGAATAACTAATGTACAAAACATACATTATGTCAAATGTTTATTATTTTTAAGTACATAGCCTTTTGCACAAACTGTGTCATAGAGCTCTGGGTTGTAGGTGGAGAACTGTAGACATTGTAGACGCTGCAGCAGCAGCAGCAGCAACAGTTGCAGCAGACAAACTGACACCTTCATTAGCAGCAGGTTCACTTGCTTGTCTTTTTTCTTCCAACTGCACTGATGGATGTACAGTTCTAATGTGCCTGTGCAGGTTATTTGTAGAGCCTGCTCCTTATGAGATTTTAACCTTCAATACTCAATACACTGTGTGTGTGTGTGTGTGTGTGTGTGTGTGTGTGCGCGCGTTTTTTTGAAAATTAATATTCGGGGCTAATTAAAAAACATCAGCATAGGGACGCCACTGCAACCAACCTCTCCTGGCGGCCATTGTTTGTAGGTATCTGCACTTCAATTATGGTAAGGAAAAAAAATCAATTAATTAACAATACAGTAGAAATCAATCAATAATAAAGCAACTGTTTTATTAACAGTAGGTCTAAAGGAGTTGGAACAGTTATATTCTGGAATAGTCAAAATACGGCTCAGATATCAAGTTATTGTTTGCTAGAAGAATTGTTAGCTCGCAACGTTACACTAACGTTAGTTATTCTCTGTTGTTGATTAAAACACTTGGTTTGATTATTTTAAATTTGGAAACTGAGTGAATTGTTTGCAAGATTAGAAACAGCCGCTTGAGCTGTCGTGATGGGCATGTCATCAAATCACTTTCTTTATTTTTTTCCCTTAATGTGGCCATAATACTGTTGTCTTAGTTTTGTGCTACAGTTGAAAGAAAACAGTAACTTTAAGGGGATCTGTAGTGTTCTCTCGACAGATGTACTGTTTAATAGTTATTTATCAGTGGGGACTTCTACCACAGCTGTAGCATCTGGCAGGATGCAGACCTGTGTTTGTATGTGTTTTTATATTCAGGCTTTTCAACCTCACTAACTTTCTACTCAGTAATGATGATTCAAGCTTCTGCTCATTTGTAAATGTTACAGTTTTACTGGTACAGGTTTTCAAATTATCTTCAGTGCTGGTGTAGAACTGATGATTTGGGTGTTACTTTGGATTAAGTAGCCTAACTGATGGCTTCCTGTTTTTTTTTTGTTTGTTTGTTTTTTTACTGTAGGATAAAGACCATTTATACTGGATAATGTCCTGTTTTTTTCACAGTAAATGTTCAGTAAATTACTGAAATTAGATTTACAGAAAACGTTTTATTTCACTATAGATACACCATTTAATAACAGAAAATGACCTGTTTTTCCACTATAAAAACACCATTAAATGACCACAAATATCTTGCTATTTCACAAGAGATAAACCATTAAATAACTGAAAATGTCCTATAGTTCTGTAATGCCTGTAGTTCATTAATTGATGGCAAAATTCCGTTTTTTAATGAATGGTCAAAGTCCTGTTGTAATGAACTGCCAGTACTTTTACGGAAAAATGACATGTGCAGTGACATTACCTTTATCTTTTAAATTGCTTTAACAACAAACAAACAGACAAAAAACAAAAAACAAAAAACAAAAAAAAAAACCCACCAGCCTCTCTAGTCCACATGGAATGTAAATTAAGTGCAATTAGAGGATCATGCTGCCGCCCACATGGGAGCGGACGGTCCATATAAGGACCCTGTAATTACGCAGCACAAAAACCGGATGACATTAATGCCCCAACCGAGGCGCGTGCCGGACACTTAATCTGATACTATGTGTGTGTGTGTGTGTGTGTGTGTGTGTGTGTGTGTGTGTGTGTGTGTGCAGAGTGACTCAGAACAGCACCGAGACCCGTATCAGTGGTTCCGGCCCGTGGAAGAGTAGCAGCGGATGCTGGCTGTCTCCCCCTCAGACACTCTCACATCATAGGGGAAGACCACAGTCACGTCGATGTTTGTGATAAGATCGCGGTTACAAGTGAACTCATAAAACGCATCATCGTTGAAGTTCAGCCCGGTCAGGTTGACGCTGGAGGCTGAAACGTGATGAACTGATACCACTGGTCTCGTTGTTGATCACAGGGAGAAGCAGCGTTTGGATCCGATGTGTGTGTTTATCACAATCACGTTTTTCAAAATAAAGCGAGTGCATTTTTCCCCCTTGATTTATTTTGAAAATATACATTTTAAAATAAAGTTTTTCACACTTCATCACTGTGATTTAATTTAAAAAGAACATGAAGACGATCACATGTTTATAATCAAGTCAGCGGTTCGTTAGAAACATTACATGATAATAACCAGAGTTACTATCAACATGTACTCCGTCACCGCTGACATTAATAGATTACTGTAACGCGTTACTATTGTAACGAAACACTGGTGATGACGCCTTCACGTCCTTTTGCTCTCCGGCGGTGAAAATAAACCTGCGGCCTTGAAGGCCTCACCGCTGCACACAGAGGGCCGAAGATCGATACACTGTCTGATCTGATCTGATCCCTGCTCGATACGTCACGGTAATCTGAGAAGTACTTCATTGCAACGAGTACTCAAACATGACAGCTGGAGATTACACACTTACAGATGAACCGCGACACGCTGCTGACCCGCTGTGTGATTATTGATTATTGACGTGTCGCATTCTGATCAGACTGAACAGTCATACAGTGATATTATAACGTAATTTCTCGCATTTTGAAAGTAACACTGGTTTTCATCAGGTGATGTTTCTAATAGGGCAGCCGCTTTGGCTGGTAGTATTCAAGCTGTTTAGTAGAGTGGGGGGAAAAAATCATAAAGGTCTGGAACAAGACAGAAAACATCATTATCATATCCGTACCATTTCAGGATTTTAAGCAAATACTAGAGATTGATTGATGATGATGATGATGATAAAAGTCGAAATACCGAAACTTAATTCCACGTGAAGTGGACTTTCCTCGGTCTTCTCCTGCGCTCCTGTCGACCAGTGTCCAAAATATATTTTTTTTACGGAAGCCCTGAAAGGCCATGCATTCATACATTTCACTCCCTCCGTTTTCCCGTTATAACGAGTTGAATTCACTTGTTTTCCCGAGATAACGGGATAATTAACTCGAGATCAAAACGATAGTGTGGTATATTAAATCATGTCATGTCAATTAAACAGTAGCTAGTAGAAACAGGCTCCAGTTAAAATAAGTATTCTGTTGTCATCAACAGTAATAACAAAGAAGAAGAAAACAAACAACAAATATGTGTGCCAGCTGTATGTGTGTCACTCCCAGTCCCTCAGTCTAAGGCAGGCACTCACACACACACACACACACACACACACACACACACACACACACACACACACACACACACATAAATAGAAGATCGTCACATTTTTACAATCAAACCACTTTTATTGTCAAAGACGAAGAAGATGTGACACGCAGATATATGAAAGCCAGCAGTGGAATTACATGATTTTATGATGTTGAGGAGTGTGAAGCTGAGTCCATCCCATCGTTGATCTTAACAGTCACAGTCATTAACAAGTGGATCTGGTTTCTGGGTGTCATGGCTCCGCTCTGTGGGCTCCTCCGTTAGGAACGTGATGAGGATCTCCACCCAGAGGATCCAACTCTGTACCTGCGGGGGGTCTGACACCTGCAGCTCTGCGGGCCTTTACGCTGACCCCCAACAACACGCAGAGGAGAACTACAGCTAAGAGCACATTGAAGATTATACTGACGATGCATCCAGTTCCGATCTGATCCTCAG
>CAEMYA010000353.1:120384-133828 GCA_903131615.1 Diplodus sargus
TTGTATTGTAAACTCCTTTGTGTCTCTCTCCATGCAGCCGACACTGACAGCAGCCGACACGCAGATCGGAACTGGATTAATTTTCAGTATAATCTTCAACGCGCTGCTCCTCAGTGCCGCAGTGACCTTCTGCGCCTTGTGGAGGGTCAGCGTGAGGAAGACCCGCAGAGCTGCAGGGGCAAGACCCGCAGACACGAAACCTGTGCAGGAAGCTGGTCACATGTTGAATGGAGTGAGCTCATAGACACTCAGTGACAATCACAGTTTGTCTGGGAAATTTGTGGTTTGTGACGGAGATTATTGTCTGAAATAATGTATGAATTTACCTGTGTGTCACTGAGCTTCGCATTCCTCCACACGGCTCATGTAATTCAACTTTTTGTTCGTCATAATCAATATTATTAGCATTATTATTAGTATTATTGCTTGCTTTTGATATCATATATTGTATCTGACTGTCGCTTTTTCTGCTTCTTAACAATAAATGTGCTTCGATTTTAAAAATGTGACCGTCTTTTCTCCGTGTGTGTGTGTGTGTGTGTGTGTGTGTGTGTTTCCAGTGTTGCGCGTGACCTGTTACAAAGTAATCAGTTACTCGACACGATGTGAGGAGACGTGTGACCCAGAACTACACCGAGTCCTGGTTTCAGTGGTTCCGGTTCTTGTTGTTGATCACAGGGACAATCAGCGTTTGGATGTCCGTGTTTGTCACAATCGCGTTTTTTTAAATAAAACGAGTCCAGTTTTTTTTTTTTCCCTCGATGATTTATATTGAAAATATACATTTTAAAATCAGTTTCTGACGCAGGAAAAATAAACATTACCAGTGAAAGAGGCGCTGCAGAATCATGTCGGTACACTTAGTTATTTAAGAGCAGACTCTTTGTTTTATTCGTATTTAATATTCACATAATGTGTTTTATTCTTTCACACTCCATCACTCTGATTTAATTTAAAGGGAACGTTTAGATGATCAGATGTTCATAATCAAGTCAAGTGCGACATATTATTAATATGTAACGTATCAGTATATTACGCTACAATATCACTGTATGGCTGCAGAGCTGCTGTCTGTTCGGGATGGGAGTCAAGCTCACTATTAACCACGTGATTGTATCGGTACAGGATCAAAAACAACAACAAAACAAAATCCAGGTACAATGTGAGATGTGAACTGAAGGTGATGTGCGCCTTTGTTCACTGAGGACACTTCCCTTGCTTGGTGCAGTTTTTTGTGTTTAAGCAATTTAAAACATAAGTAATGTCACTGTGTAAAGGAAACAGTTGCTCAATAGATTAGTAAAATGTCCATGTGGACGGAAGTGTTTCACCAACTACCGCTCCCATTTTTTATCTTCTTCTTCTAGTCTTTAGGCAATACACTGAACTTGATGTGATCTTCTCCAGATTCTTTGCAGTGTCATTTCAAAAGATGCGGCAACAGGAACAGTTCATCTGTGGTAATATAGGGAGACATGTATCGCCTTAATTCAAACAAAAAACCTTCACTAACGGGCACAAAACATAAATAATACATGACCTGTGGTCCCTGTAGATTTTTTATGTTGGACCACTCGCTAAGTCCCTGTTTCTGTTGGAGGTCAGCTACAGTAAACAACAACAAAAAACAAACGAACAAACAAGAAAACAATACGATGAACAGAACATGTTGCATTTTACTAATTTACTCAGCAATTGTTTCCTTTACACACGCTAAGAAAAATCTGTGTATTAACAGTTGAATGATTGTCAGTTTTAACAGATATTGTCCATAAATGGGATTCACAGTTTATTTCTGTAAATTTACATCCTGAATTGCATTATGGGATTTTGATCTCCCAACCAACCTCTCCTGGCGGCCATTGTTTGCAGGTGTCTGCATTTCATTTGTGGTAAGGAAAAAAAAAATCAATTAACAATACAGTAGAAATCAATCAATAATAAAGCAACTGTTTTATTAACAGTAGGTCTAAAGGAGTTGGAACAGTTATATTCTGGAATAGTCAAAACACGGCTCAGATATCAAGTTATTGTTTGCTAGAAGGTAGCTCGCAACGTTAGTTATTCTCTATTGTTGATTAAAACACGTAGCTTAATTATTTTAAATTTGGAAACCGAGAAATAAATTAATTTGTTTGCAAGATTAGAAACAGCCGCTTTGCATATGAGCCTGTCTGTCGTGATGGGCATGTCATCAAATCAGTTACTTTATTTGTTTCCCTTAATGTGGCCATAATACTGTTGTCTTAGTTTTGTGCTACAGTTGAAAGAAAACAGTAATTTTAAGGGGATCTGTAGTGTTCTCTTGACAGATGTACTGTTTAATAGTTATTTATCAGTGGGCACTTCTGTAGGTTAAAGACCATTTTATACTGGATAAGGTCCTGTTTTTTTGCACAGTAAATGTTCAGTAAATTACTGAAATTAGATACAGAAAATGTTTTATTTCACTTTACACCATATTATAACAGAACATGACCTGTTTCCCGTTTTTCCACTATAAAAACACCATTAAATGACCACAAATATCTTGCTATTTCACAAGAGATAAACCATTAAACACCTGAAAATGTCCTTTTATTTTGCCTGTAGTTTATTAATTGCTGGCAAAATTCCGTTTTTTTAATGAATGGTCAAAGTCCTGTTGTAATGAGCTGCCAGTACCTTTACTGTTATTTTACGGAAACATTTCTGACAGTGCAGTGACATTACTTTCACCTTTTAAATTAAACAACAACAACAACAACTACAACAGCAAAAAACCCCATCAGCCTCTGGAGTCCACATGGAATATAAATAAAGTGCAATTAGAGGATCTTACTGCCGCCCACATGGGAGCGGACGGTCCCGAAGGGCCGTGAACTAAGCAGCACAAAAACCGGATGACATTAAATGCCCCATCCGATACTGTGTGTGTGTGTGTGTGTGTGTGTGTGTGTGTGTGTGTGTGTGTGTGTGTGTGTGTGCGCGCGCGCGCGCAGAGTGACTCAGCACAGCACCGCGTCCTGGTTAAAGTCTCGCGGGTGTTTTATTCTTTCAGTCTTCATCACTGTGATTTAATTTAAAGAGAACATGAAGACGATCACATGTTTAAAATCAAGTCAGCGGGTTCATAAACATTACATGATAATAACCAGCGTTTCGATCAAAATACTCCGTCACCGGTGACATTGATTATTCTAACGCGTTACTTTTGTAACGAAACACTGGTGATGACGCCTTCACGTCCTTTTGCTCTCCGGCGGATAAAATAAACCTGCGGCCTTGAAGGCCTCACCGCTGCACAGAGGGCCGGAGATCGATACGCTGTCTGATCGATCCCTGCTCGTTGCGTCACGGTAATCTGAGAAGTACTTCTATTACTATATAATATATTGATATGTTACATATTAATAATATGTCGCATTTTGAAAGTAACACTGGTTTTCATCATGTAATGTTTCTAATAGCACGCGGCTTTTTTTTATTTTTTACTTTGGCTGATTTGGGGTCAGATTATTTAAAAAACATTCAGTGTTTATTTCAGAGTATATGTGGATGAGCTGCTGTTGTTTTTTAAATACTCACATATCTAGAAAATGAACATTATCTCCACTGTTATTTCTTCTCAAAATGGTATTTTGTGTTCAAACGACACACAAACATCATACGAACGGACATTTTTACGAACCAGCTGAACACCGAAAGTGTGTTGTAAAATATTTGAGAATACACAAATACACGGTAACAAATATATTTTATTTTTCCCACAGAAAGAAAGTACACACTGTAAATCCCAACCAACACAAAGTTGCGCATACAACATTATACGGTCTACATACAAAACAACAGAAGAATTTACTTTTTACAACACACAAGTGTTTTAAAGAAAGTGTGTTATAGAACTACAGTTGAGTGTAAAGCAGGAATTGTTCTTGTAGTTTAGCAGAAGTGGTTCATGAGGTTGGAGCATGAGTTACATGTTGTGGTCATTTTTGTCTCAAGTGCAGTTTTTGTGTGTAAACAATCGCGAAAAACTATAATTGTTTCTTTCTTTACTGATTTTAAACAAACATTAATTACTTCTATATAGATATCTATTTTATTGTATTTAATGAATTGTATTTTAATTGTATAATCCTTGAAGCTGTGGCGATATTGTTCACCTGACATTCATGCAGATAAATCAAACTGAACTGAGAGTGCAGGTGGAGAGAGAAGGAAGACACCTGATCTCCACCTGAACCAGCTGCTGCTCACTGGGTTCTTACCTGCACATTGATATATGGGCAATTACCTGATTATTGTTCTGTAATTGTTCCCTTCATATGACACACACACACACACACACACACACACACACACACACACACACACACTGGCTGCTCTTCTTGTCACTTTTGCAGTCTTACAATAGATTCACATGTTAGCAGATGTAAGTGGGTTGTTTGTCTGTATATTTTGTGTGTGATAAATCCGTCTCCAGCCATGTTGGTGTAAAACAGTTTCCCCTCCACTCCCTGCGTCTCCAGGTGTTCAGTGCCACCTCGCAGATATTCTGCATAGCTAATTTCTCTCTGCTGACAGAAGCCTTTTGATAAAGATGATGATTAAGCAGGTGGCTGAAGACGGAAGGAGAGGGAAAAGAGCCTGAAGCTGTCCTCCTTTGTCTCTCAGTACTGGAACTAACTGCCTGCACAGCTTCAGTGCTGAAGTCATCAGTCACTCTACCTGTTTTCACGAAGTCCCAAACCACAACAAATTGCACACCGTCAACTGCCCGTCATGGCAGCACGGAGAGCTCACAGCACTGCAGCGGAATAAAACGCAGGCAAGAAGACAAAACACAAGTCAATTCAGGAAACGTCTTCATCAATTTGACTCCACATGGGCAGCATTTAGAACACGCGCTGCGAAGGCCACAACACATTAGAAGTGTCCTCTGGAAACACTTACAGTGGGTTGCTGTCTATTTGCAGCGCATCTTCTAAATGCTCTCCTCTGATTCCTCACTGTGACACGGCTGCATGCCTTCATCTTCTGCTCATTTCTCCTCTTCTTCATCTCTCTCCTCTCTTATTTCTTTAGCTTTGACCCTAGTCATGTACACAAGCCTCGTGGCCCAATTGTTGCAAAACGTGCGCTAAAGTTCTCTCCTGGGAGCCAAAAAAGCGTGACAAAGTACCCTTCGTTTGGCAAAACACACTAAACTGCTCCTTTGGCTGGTTAAAACATGATAAACTGCCTCTTGGGAGCCAAAACACACGCTAAACTGACTTTCTTTTCACTCCACTGCTTCTTCTTATCCATTTGTTTATCTGACACTGAGGAATCAACACTTTACCCAACACCAAGAGTCAACCAGGAGTTCAGACTAAACCAATTCAACTGGTTTTGTAATATGTTTCACATATTTAACTCTGTTTGAGACTCTCAGCAGCAGCAGCGGCAGACACACAGTTGGAAAAACCAACATAATTGACTTGACGTCTAAATGAGCAATAAAAAAACCAGAGGAGATGAATGCGGCTGCGCAACATGTGCAGCTCATTACAGTTCATGTCTGCAGACACACAGAGCGCGTCAGTTCTTTCACTGTCAAGCAGTTTACGACACGTTGTACTTGTTCGAGTTATAAAGAAAGATAAATGACTGTTGAGCACTTTGTGATCCTGAAGGAATATGTTTGTGTAGATTTCACAGGTATTACAAAGTGGACTGCTTGTGTCTAACTGATGATCTGGTCTCAATCTATATTCTGTGGGCAGAACTAACCATTCTTTATAGGGGTGGGCAAAAATATCGATACGGCAATATATCGCGATACTTTGCCGCCCGATACGATATCGATTTTTCAACTCCAAATATCGATATATCACCGTAGAGCAACTCTGCTGTGCGGCGGGTGTATTTCTGTGGTAGAGAGAGTGGCTGAGGTCTTTGCAAAATGGATGGCAAGTTAACAACGCCTCCGCAATTTAAAGTTGACGTTTGGAAGCACTTTGGCTTCAAAGTTAAGAGAGATAGCAAGAACAACGAGCTGGACAAAGAGAATCCAAATCCCTTCAACCACGTTTCTAATGTTGTAACATCATCAAAGTTACAGTGACCAAGAATCCTGTGCCACGTTTGTAGTCATGACAACCATATGGTTCATCAACATTTTCATATTCTACTGCTGCTTGGAGCAAATGTGCTTTTCTTCCTCACCTAAACAGGCGTTACACTCTTTTGGACGTGGCTCATATACATGTTTAATGACTTTGCGAACCTAAATGTTCCCACAACAGAAACATCTACCACATCAAAGTGTCTCTGAGACAGTTACAGACTGCTCTCATAAGTGCTGATCATTCCTGTGGCCTCCTGTCAGGCTGCTGCACTGTGTAAAAAAAAAAAAAAGACTATATCCAGTCAGCAGACGGTGAGTCACGGCGCTCAGAGTGCGTTACCATGGAGATCTGACAGGCTGCACTTGATGTTTGAGGGGAGAGGTAGAGCAGGTCATTGTCTGGACAATTCATAATGAGGAAGTGGGTTAATATGAGGACAAAGATAAGGAAGAGGTAAGTCAGTACCATCTTCAATGTGCTCTTAGCTGCAGTTCTCCTCTGCGTGTTGTTGGGGGTCAGTGTTCTTACGGCCCGCAGAGCTGCAGGTGTCAGACCCCCCGCAGGTACAGAGATGGATTCTCTGGGTGAAGATCCTGATCAGGTTCCTAACGGAGGAGCCATGATACCCAGAGACCAGATCCACATGGCGATGATTTAAATTGTTACATTGTTACCACCGTGTGTGTGTGTGTGTGTGTGTGTGATGGTCTAGTACACTGGTAGGATATTAGCAGGACTGAGGAATGTGTGAGACTCCGCCCCAGATCGCGGTTGCACTGTGGGCGGAGAGAGTTCCTTAAAGTTCACGTCTGCAGGCACGCAGAGCGCGTCACTTCATTCATTCCTCTCCTGCAGCCGCTCAGCTCAGACATGGCACCGCTGTCGCTGCTTGTTTTCGTGATTTATATCATGCGCGTTTCGGGTAAATCCGTCAACCTGAACGATACCGCGCAGTTAACGGTGAGTGAGAGCTGCGCGGGCGGTGAGATGCAGCTGGTCCGGGTCGGGAGGACAGACCACATCCATCGGACACTTGCCGGACTTATCGGCGGTGTGTGGGAGCCCGCTGAAGACTACAAGCACCGGATCCATCACGTCTCAACGTCCGCCGTCAACCTGACCGGAGTGAACTTCAACGATGATGCGTTTTATGAGTTCACTTGTAAAAGTGATCTTATAAAAACCATCGACGTGACTGTGATCTTCCCCTATGATGTGAGAGTGTCTGAGGGGGAGACAGCCAGGATCCCCTGCTACTCCTCCACGGAGGGGATCCAGGGTGTGCGCTGGGAGAGGGACGGGGAGCTGGTTCTGGTTCAGGACCGCTCCTCCGGACAGCCCGAGGGGAGACTGTCGGTGTCCCCTGACTGGGTCCGGACTGGAGACTTGTCCCTGACTGTGAAGGACGCTCAGCTGGAGGACGGAGGGAGCTACGTTTGTTACACCGTGGATGGAAACGGAGAGAAAACCAGAGGAAGTCCTGCTGCTGTGACGGTGACCGTCCAGAGGAGCCTCGGTCACCTCAGCTGCACCTCCCAACAGGTGAGTCACCTCCCTCGCCCAAAAGACAGATCACATAAACGCGCCTACTGGTCACATGTTTCTCTCCATATGAGATGAAATGGGCGGTAATTTATTTGTTCAGTCATAACAAATATATTTTCTTTATTATTATTATTATTATTATTATTATTATTATTATTATTATTATTATTACTATTATTATCATCATTATCAATTGTATTATGATAATGATTGTTATTATTATTATTATTATTATTATTATTACTATTATTATCATCATTATCAATTGTATTATGATAATGATTGCTATTATTATTATTATTATTATTATTATTATTATTACTATTATTATCATCATTATCAATTGTATTATGATAATGATAATGATTATTATTATTATTATTATTATTATTATTATTATTATTATTATTACTATTATTATCATCATTATCAATTGTATTATGATCATGATTGTTATTATTATTATTGATTATTATTATTATTATTATTATTATTATTATTATTATTATTATTATTATTATTACTGTTTCCTCTCGCAACTAATGTTCCTGTCATCTTTTCTCTTCTACCTCAGTTTTATTTTAAGCTACTTTAGCATTTTATTGTAGGCTATATAGTATTTTTTTAATATTGTTTACAGTATTGAATTGTTTCTATACTTGTCCTTGTATTCTGATTTGAATGATCATGTCATTTATAAACCAAACACATTTGTGTCTCTCTCTCTCTGCAGCCGACACAGACAGCAGCTGAGGAGCAGATCGGAACTGGACTCATCGTCAGTATAATCTTCAATGTGCTGCTCTTCATTGTCGCAGTTCTCCTCTGCGTGTTGTTGGGGGTCAGCGTAAAGACCCGCAGAGCTGCAGGTGTCAGACCCCCCGCAGGTACAGAGATGGAGCCTCTGGGTGGAGATCCTGATCAGGTTCCTAACGGAGGAGCCCGCAGAGCGGAGCCATGACACCCAGAGACCAGATCCACATGTTAATGACTGTGACTGTTAGGACCTGATTAAGATCAACACAGTTTATATCATTCCACTTTCTGCTTCTGTCTATCATACTTTTACAATAAAAGTGGTTTGATTTTTTGTTCATGCCTCAGATCTCTTTCTTCCTCTTCCTCAGTTTCTTTGGTCTTTTTTCGCGGTCAAACCAACTCTTGCAGCAAACCAGTTGAAACTTTCGACCAGCAGTAGAGAAGTGTTTGTGTTTAAATATAGTTTACTTTATCACTGTGTGTGTGTGTGTGTGTGTGTGTGTGTGTGTGTGTGTGTGTGTGTGATGGTCTAGTACACTGGTAGGATATTAGCAGGACTGAGGATGTGTGAGACTCCGCCCCAGATCGCGGTTGCACTGTGGGCGGAAAGAGTTCCTTAAAGTTCACGTCTGCAGGCACGCAGAGCGCGTCACTTCATTCATTCCTCTCCTGCAGCCGCTCAGCTCAGACATGGCACCGCTGTCGCTGCTTGTTTTCGTGATTTGTATCATGCGCGTTTCGGGTAAATCCGTCAACCTGAACGATACCGCGCAGTTAACGGTGAGTGAGAGCTGCGCGGGCGGTGAGATGCAGCTGGTCCGGGTCGGGAGGACAGACCACATCCATCGGACACTTGCCGGACTTATCGGCGGCGTGTGGGAGCCCGCTGAAGACTACAAGCACCGGATCCATCACGTTTCAACTTCCGCCGTCAACCTGACCGGAGTGAACTTCAACGATGATGCGTTTTATGAGTTCACTTGTAAAAGTGAGCTTATAAAAACCATCGACGTGACTGTGATCTTCCCCTATGATGTGAGAGTGTCTGAGGGGGAGACAGCCAGGATCCCCTGCTACTCCTCCACGGAGGGGATCCAGGGTGTGCGCTGGGAGAGGGACGGGGACCCGGTTCTGGTTCAGGACCTCTCCTCCGGACAGCCCGAGGGGAGGCTGTCGGTGTCCCCTGACTGGGTCCAGACTGGAGACTTGTCCCTGACAGTGAAGGACGCTCAGCTGGAGGACGGAGGGAGCTACGTTTGTTACACCGTGGATGGAAACGGAGAGAAAACCAGAGGAAGAAATCCTGCTGCTGTGACGGTGACCGTCCAGAGGAGCCTCGGTCACCTCAGCTGCACCTCCCAACAGGTGAGTCACCTCCCTCGCCCAAAAGACAGATCACATAAACGCGCCCACTGGTCACATGTTTCTCTCCATATGAGATGAAATGGGCGGTAATTTATTTGTTCAGTCATAACAAATATCTTTTCTTTATTATTATTATTATTATTATTATTATTATTATTATTATTACTATTATTATCATCATTATCAATTGTATTATGATAATGATTGTTATTATTATTATTATTATTATTATTATTATTATTATTATTACTATTATTATCATCATTATCAATTGTATTATGATAATGATTGTTATTATTATTATTATTATTATTGATTATTATTATTATTATCATTATTATTATTATTATTATTACTGTTATTATGATGATGATGATTATAATTATTATCATTATTATAATTATTATTACTGTTATTATGATGATGATGATTATAATTATTATTATTATTATTATTATTATTATTATTATTATTATTATTATTATTATTACTATTATTATCATCATTATCAATTGTATTATGATAATGATTGTTATTATTATTATTATTATTATTATTATTATTATTACTACTATTATTATCATCATTATCAATTGTATTATGATAATGATTGTTGTTATTATTATTATTATTATTATTATTATTACTATTATTATCATCATTATCAATTGTATTATGATAATGATTGTTATTATTATTATTATTATTATTATTGATTATTATTATTATTATCATTATTATTATTATTATTACTGTTATTATGATGATGATGATTATAATTATTATCATTATTATTATTATTATTACTGTTATTATGATGATGATGATTATAATAATTATTATTATTATTATTATAACTGTTATTATGATGATGATGATTATAATTATTATTATTATTATTATTATTATTATTATTACTGTTATTATGATGATGATGATTATAATTATTATTATTATTATTATTACTGTTATTATGATTATTTGATTATTATTATTATTATTATTATTATTATCATTATTATTATTATTATTATTATTATTATTATTATTATTGTTATTATTATTGTTGTTGTTATTATTATTATTGTTATTGTTATTATTATTATTATTACTATTATTATCATTATTATTATTATTATTATTACTGTTATTATGATGATGATTATTATCATTATTATCATTATTATTATTATTGTTATTATTATTATTATTATTATTATTATTATTACTATTATTATCATTATTATTATTATTATTATTATTATTATTATTATTACTGTTTCCTCTCGCAACTTGTGTTCCTGTCACCTTTTCTCTTCTACCTCAGTTTTATTTTAAGCTACTTTAGCATTTCATTGTAGGCTATATAGTATTTTTTTAATATTGTTTACAGTATTGAATTGTTTCTATTCTTGTCCTTGTATTCTGATTTGAATGATCATGTCATTAATAAACCAAACACATTTGTGTCTCTCTCTCTGCAGCCGACACAGACAGCAGCTGAGGAGCAGATCGGAACTGGACTCATCGTCAGTATAATCTTCAATGTGCTGCTCTTCATTGTCGCAGTTCTCCTCTGCGTCTTGTTGGGGGTCAGCGTAAAGACCCGCAGAGCTGCAGGTGTCAGACCCCCCGCAGGTACAGAGAAGGAGCCTCTGGGTGGAGATCCTGATCACGTTCCTAACGGAGGAGCCCACAGAGCGGAGCCATGAGACCCAGAGACCAGATCCACATGTTAATGACTGTGACTGTTAGGACCTGATTAACATCAGCACAGTTTATATCATTCCACTTTCTGCTTCTGTCTATCATACTTTTACAATAAAAGTGGTTTGATATTTTGTTTATGCCTCAGATCTCTTTCTTCCTCTTTCTCAGTTTCTTTGGTCTTTTTTCGCGGTCAAACCAACTCTTGCAGCAAACCAGTTGAAACTTTGGACCAGCAGTAGAGAAGTGTTTGTGTTTAAATATAGTTTACTTTATCACTGTGTGTGTGTGTGTGTGTGTGTGTGTGTGTGTGTGTGTGTGTGTGTGTGTGTGTGTGTGTGTGTGCGTGTGTGTGTGTGTGTGTGTGTGTTGCAGGTGACCTGTTCTAAAGTAATCCGTTACTCGGAGTTATGTTCTACAAATGTGTGAGAAACACCGACGATAGATAAAAACACAATAAGATAGCTACTATATAGAAAATGTTGGAGTTTGTCGAGTTTCTGCACCTTAAACAGACGTTACACTCTTTAGGACTCATATACATTATTTATGACTTTATGAACCCAAACACATCAACCGGTCTCTGCGCTGCTCTAATACAAACTGTCAGCAGAGCCGCGGTGAGTCACTGCGCTCAGAGCGCGTTACCATGGAGATCCGGCTGGCTGCTCTTGGTGTTGGAGGGGGAGATGAAGCAGGAGAATTCATAGTGAGGAAGTCGGTTAATATGAGGTCAAAGGTAAGGAAGAGGTAAACTAAGACCTCCTTCATGAAAACGTGTCCACTCATTCCTTATTACAGCCCATCAGAGGAAGAGGCTGAGCTTCTCCTGGACCAGTTGGATCCAGTCTGTTGCAGTTTGGCTCTCAGCTCAAATTACCTTGTTGCTTCCAGAACAGAGGCAGCGGTCTGTGTCTCTGCTGCTTTTTTCCCACCGCGGCTTCTGTCATCTTCCACTCAAAGCATCACTGTGTGTGTGTTTGTCTGCAGTGGAAGCTGATGTTGTGCCCTTTAGCGCAGGGATTGCTTCCTGCTCCAGATTTACAGTCAGTTCCACATTCCAGCTGTGTTTGACTTCACTGAGAGGAACAAAAAGAGCTGACTAACTCCTTTCCTAGTGTGTGTGTGTGTTTGTGTGTGTGAGAGAGAGAGAGGGGGGGGGGGGGTGGAGAAAGAGAGGCAGTGTGATTGTGAGCTGCCAGAGTTTTACTGAGGCAGCCAATCACAGCGCAGGACACAAGACTTTTTCTCACATGTGTTTGTACTCAGTGTGTCTTCTATCTGCTGACTTTGGGACAAAAGTAAAGATAAATCTTCCTGTTTGTAGAGGAAAAACTCTGATCACATGTGATATATGATGTTATGATGTGATGTCAGCAGAGATGAAAATGAAAAAGGGAGGACAGGTTGTGAAAAACACACAATAGGTAAAGCAGAGCAGAGAAAACAGAGTGTGTGTTGACTCTGACACATCATGTGTAGTTGAGCTGTGTGTCTTCAGTATTCAGGCTGTTACAGACACACAGATCACATCATGTCCGTCTGGATCTGATTCCTCTGTTTGTTTGTTCTCCTGTGCAGCGACGAGTTCACATGAGTTGACCGTGGATGGAAACGGAGAGAAAACCAGAGGAAGAAATCCTGCTGCCGTCCAGAGGAGCCGCCCTGCTCCCACTGGTGCCCCCCAACAGGTGAGTCTCCTCCCTCCTCCATTAAACAGATCGTATACACGGGCTGTGAAGTGACCGCAGCTCCGTGTTTACGCGCTTTATATCACTGCGCCACCCGCGGGAGGAAATGACTGATGTGAGTGTTTGTAGTCATTTCTGACAGACAGAACTGATTGATGGATGTATTTAAATACCTGCTGCAGCCTCATTTAACTAAACTCCTCCTTTGTCTCTCTCTTTGGATCTGCAGCAGAAACAGAGAGCAGCTGAGGAGCAGATCGGAACCGGACTCATCGTCAGTACCTG
>CAEMYA010000354.1:57607-79905 GCA_903131615.1 Diplodus sargus
ACATTTCTATGCATATATTGTCTATGCCAAGCAAAAGGTGTGGGATCAAAATCAAGCCGAAGACAGTTTTGGCTCCCATTCTTCGAACGGCTCCCCACTCAAGCGATGATGTCACGCACTCTAGCCAACGCAATACACACCCATTATGAAATCAGAAGAGGAGCTAAAAGTTCCTAAAACTAAAACTGCGACATTTTCAAAACCGTACAATATTTTTAAAAACTGAATACAGTGTCAATAGTTCAAGTTTCGCTGACTTGTTTAAAGTTGGAATGGCGTCTCCAGCTCAACGTATGAGGTAGAAGATGAGGTTGAAAGGCGATGAGTTTTGCAGAGGATTTTAATGTTTTCCCATTTGCGTCAATGTTAAAACATTTTGGGAAAAAAGCTGAATTATTGAAAAAGTTGAAAAGTTGAAAAGTGGAAGGTTGAAAGAGCTGAACATTTTAATGTTTGAATGATTTGAATAGCTGAACGTATGCTGAAGTTATAGCAGAATGAAATTTGAAAAAATCCCCATAAGGATGAATGGGAATAATTTGGCAGAAAAAGCTGAATATTTCCAAAAGTATAAGGGTAGAAATGTGTGAATGCTGACTCAGCATTCACACTAATAAATTCCGGAAGAACAATAGTGTGAATGCTGACTCAGCATTCACACTAATAAATAAATTCCAGAAGAACAATAGTGTGAATGCTGACTCAGCATTCACACTAATAAATTCCAGAAGAACAAGAGTGCCTTCAGCATTCACACTAATAAGACCACCAGCTGACACCCAACAAGATTTCCTACATTTCTATGCATTTTTTGTCTATGTCAAGTAAAAGATGTGGATTCAGTATCAAGATGAAGACAATTTTTTTTTTCTATCCTCGAAGCTGCTCTCCACTCTGGCGATGATGTCACGCACTCTAGCTGACGCAATACACACCCATTATAAAATCAGAAGAGGAGCTAAAAGTTCTTAAAACTAAAACTGCGGCCATTTCAAAACCGTACAAGATTTTTAAAAACTGAATACATCGGCAATAGTTCAAGGTCTTGAGACTGGTTTTAAGTTTGAATGGTGTCTCTCGCTCAACGTATGAGGAACAAGATGAGGTTGAAAGGCAATGAGTTTTGAAGAGGATTTTAAGCTTTTCCCATTTGATTCAATGTTAAAATTTTTGGGGAAAAAGCTGTATTGAAAAAGATGAAAAGTTGAAAAGCGGAGGGTTGAAAGAGCTGAACGAGTGGATCAGGGGAACAATGAAAATTTGGGTAACAGTACGAAAGAAGCTGAAATTGCCGAATTCGGTAAGCAGAGCTACTAAGATAGCAAAGAACCCAGATTTTATACCATCTACCATGGATTCAGGATTTAACAAATGGACAAACAAGGGGCTGATATATATTGATCAAATGTTTCAAGGACAAACTTTGAAATCATTCACACAACTACAAAAAGAATTTAACTTACCAGCTAATGATTTTTACAAATTCTTGCAGCCAAGAGATTATCTACAGAAACACCAGGAATGGGAGAAAATTTGCAAGATACCATCTAAATTAGAAGTAGTGTTGTGGTCATTTTCAGAGGACAAATAAAAAAAAGGGGTTATATCAAAAATGTATAAAACACTACAACACGAAACGAATGATAACAACTTTGATTTAAAAGAAAAATGGGAGCTGGAAGCCAACATCATAATATCAGAAAAAGAGTGGGTGGAAACATTTATAGAAGGACACAAATTAACTTACAGCCCAACATGGAGAGAATTCGACTGGAAAGTGAAAATGCGCTACTTTAACACTCCGTTTATTACATCAAAATATAGCAATACAACTGATCAGTGCTGGAGGGAGTGTGGAGCTGTGAGGGATTACACCCATATATTTTGGGATTGCCCCAAAATACAGGACTTCTGGAAGAATATTCAGAGGGCGATTAAACAGATTATGGGTATTGATTTCCCTATGGAACCATCATTGTATATTTTGGGTATAATTCCTGATACTATGACAGACAAGAGATCTAAATATTTGCTAAGAGTCCTGTTGCTGGTAGCAAAAAAAACCATAACAGCTTCTTGGTTGAAACCACTGCCCCCAAGCATAACACTCTGGAGAGACAGGGTAAAACATTTATTTGTCATGGAGAAAATCACAGCGAAATTGCAGTTGAAATGTTTGATGAAAAATGGGCATTATTAAAACAAGCAATGTCAAGCCTCTAATCACCTCCATTTTGTACTTATTTATTTATTATTTATTTATTCATTTATTTATTTATTTTTCTTCTTGCATTGGAGTGTTGTTTTTCTCACTTGTAAAGTATTCGTACTTTGTGCTGTTGTTTTTCTCACATGAAAGGTACTTGTGCTGTGCACAGGTGTTTTATCTTGTAGAGTACACGTGCTCTGTACTATTGTCTTTCTAACTGGTGAGGTACACGTACTCGGTACTGTACTGTTGTTTTTCTAAATTGTGAGGCACACAAGCTTGGTACGCTTGTTTTTCTTACTTGCAAAGTACATGTACTCTGCACTGTTTTTTTTGTTTTTTTTAACTTGTGACGTACTTGTACTAAGGTAAAATGCCAAGCAAGGCAGAATGGAGATGAGAAATGAACTATGGGAAGTATGACGTACTAGTACAAGAATACGGACTGATACTTACAAGGATATATTCAACATGAAGAAAAGGTAAAATACTTTCAGTTTCAAGAACTTCAAGCAAGTGTATTTATATATATAATATACATCTCCTAGGTGGTTGTTAAATGTCTGTTCGTATATATGTATGTATGTGTGAAATAAAAAAAATAAGTTCAAAAAAAGAGAAAGAGCTGAACGAGCTGAACATTTTAATGTTTGAATGGTTTGAATAGCTGAACTTATGCTGAAGTTATAGCAGAATGCAATATGAAAAAATCCCCATAAGGATGAATGGGCAAAATTTTGCAGAAAAAGCTGAATATTTCCAAAAGTATAAAAGGTAGAAAAAAGAAAAATACAAGCAGTAATGTCCTTAAAAAGCTGCACACTTTGGTACTTGAACGGTTTCTATCGCTCAATATGCTGTATCAGCATTCACACTAATTATGAAAAGTGTTCTCCTGCACCTGTGGTTGTCTGATTTTTCTGAGGTTGTGTGCCAGGAAAACCAGCTTGTTCACGTTGGTCGGGAAAAGTGCGCTCCTTTCATTTATTGGCAATGAAACCCGCCTTTGAAAATATCCTCTCTGATGGCGTGGAATGGAGGGATGCTGTGAAATCTCCTAGCAGCTCTTGACAACTTTGGATATCTATCCTTGTTTTTCTGCCACCATTCCAGGGGGCCTCCGTTGCATTTAGTGAAGTCCTTCAAATAGGCCTTCATCTCACTCGTCTCATCCTGTTCCTCCTCATCTTCATCACTGGCCAGCAGCATAGCCATCACAGTGTCCTGTTTTGGGGCAGTCGGCCCAGGATCCACCGTGTCACTTTCCTCCTGGCAAGACCTGTCAGTTAGACTCTCAGCTAGTTCTGCCACCACTGAATACGCCTCATCTCTTTGGTCGTCGGAGAGAAACGACAGCTTCTTGAAGCGTGGGTCAAGCACCGCCGCACTGATGTACTGCTCACCTCCGCTCATTTGGATTGTGCAACTGTAGTGGGTGATTTATTGATAAGTAGTAAGAAGCTAAGACTACCGTTTAAACACACACATCATTTTGAACTCTTTATTAACAGAAAGTAAGCAGACTTTGTATCAAAATAGGCTTTTATATAACGAAAAAAAGACATTCTATGTAACAATTTATGCTCAGCAGCCGTGGGCACCCCCATATAGTCAGAACGGTACGGTCTTGGTTAAATAACAACATTTTCCGACGATTCGACTACGAGACTCATAGTCGAATCAGACCTCTCCGAATCGAATCGTCGAATAGTCGACTATTGGAGGTCAGCCCTAGCCTGGAGTTTAAACATAAGAAAAAGGCAAATGCCAAGTTTAAATATGCTGTACGTTTTATCAAAAGAAATGACCAGATGTTGAGGGCAAATTCCATAGGAAAAAAAATGCTGCAGAATGTCTGAGTTCTGGAAAGAAGTTAAAGTTTCAAACAACAGTAAGATGCTACTACCATCTAGTATTGATGGGATCTCTGGGGATGAACATATTGCTGAGCTGTGGAGAACCCATTTTAGGGGAATTTTTAACTTCATCATGAGTGCTGAGTTTAAGATGAAGGTGATGTGGTTAATAATGATGGTGTTGTTATTAGGCCAAATGAAGTGTATTGTGCAAATGGGAAATTGGCTGCGAACAAAGCATGTGGTCCTGACAAAATAACAGCTGAACATCTGAAATATGTGAGCCACAGACTCTCAATGTTACTTGCTATGTGTTTTTCTGGATTGTTGTTTCATGGCATATTACCTGACTCTATGCTATCTGTACTGCTAGCACCAGTCATCCAAGACAAAACCTGCAAAGCATCAAGCATAGATAACTACAGACCAATTGCTACAGCTAGTAAACCATCTAAAGTGTTAGAACGGATCCTGCTTGATAGGCTTCAAGAATATGCTATAACTACTGACAACCGGTTTGGATTCAAAGCTAAGCATGGCACTGACTTGTGTATTTATGCTTTAAAAGAAATTGTCTCGAAGTATAAAAGGCACAATTCAGCGATGTTTATGTTCTTTCTCGATGCGTCCAAAGCCTTCAACCGCATTAATCATGGCAAATTGTTCATTAAGTTGCACGAGTGAGGGGTGCCCCCATACTTAATTATTGGTACTCACACCAAACCATGCAAGTTAGATGGGGCAAAAGAATTTCAAACTCATTCCCTGTTACTAATGGGGTCAGACAAGGCGAAATATTGTCACCCGTCCTTTTTAACCTGTATATGGATGGTCTGTCTAGAGAATTGGAAGAGTGGATGTATGGTGGGGAATCAACTTATTAACCATTTAATGTACACTGATGATTTATTCATTATGTCACCATATAGTGCTGGCTTACAGCAACTGCTCAGAGTTTGTACAAAGTATGGTTTGCAGTTTGACATCAAATTTAATACCAAAAAGAGTGTTGTCATGATAGCTAGAACTAAGGAGGATAAGAAGCTGAAGTTTCCCTCCTTTTACTTGTCTGAGCAAGAGCTAGATATTGTAACCAAAGTAAAATACTTAGAGCATATCATCAGGAATGACCTTAATGATGATGATGATATTCAGCACCAGTGCTATAAATCATATGCTCAGGCAAATATGCTGGCACTCAAAATTCATATGTGCACCGATGAAGTTAAAACAGCTCTTTTTAGAGCATACTGCACTCCGCTTTACATAGCACACCTATGGTGTAGCCATAGTAAAGCAAAGATGAATAAGATTAAGGTGGCATATAATGATGCTATTAGAATCTTGTTAAAATACCCAACGTGGGAAAGTGCTAGCAAGATGTTTGTGAACTGTAATGTTCCCACTTTTCAGGCATTACTTAGGAATTTTATGTATAGATTCATGCGTTGGCTGATTGAGTCAAGGAATGGGATTATAATGTCTTTGACTGACCCTACCCAAAGTGCGACAAGATATTCCTCCAGCTTTTGTAAATACTGGAACCAACATGTGTATGTTGTTTAACCATTGAAGACACATGTCTATCCATGTGTAATCTTATGTTTATCTGTTTATTGTGTGTGTCTTTTATATCTGGACCTCGAGTCTGTCAATAAAGATAATAATATGAGCCATTATGAATTTCTCAGTGGTTTTGTCCGGCCCATACCTGACTCGTGGACAGCTGGTAGCATAAAGCTTTGACGTAGGCTGTGTCCGTGAAGATATCAGGCATCGAGAGTTTTTTCTCAACAGCCACCATCTTAAGGCCCAGGAGGTGTCTGTCTATGGCCTGGCCACTGACTGCCTGTGGGGACAGACAGAATTCATTTGGTTGTGATGGCAGTCATCTCATCCAAACTAGTCAACAATAAGGCCAAATGTTCTAGATTTTGTTATTGCAACTACAGTAAACACTAAACATATAATTCACTAAACCAACTGGTCACTAGCTTTTAATCAAACATTCCTCAAACAGGAAGGGACAGTCCATTGATGGGGACTATTTTCAGCAACAGATTAATCTTGCTGCACTAGACAGTGTTTGTGGCAGCAGGACGGTGTGTGTGGGACTAAGTAAAAGTAAACTAGACTAGGTGTGTGTGTGTTTATGGTAATGAAGGAACATGTGGCTCACTGATGTGTTTTCATAGTTTTTGGAGGACAATGGAGCTCTGTGGAAGAAGACACATCAGGCTGTGATAAACATATATGATACCTGTAGGTAGAAACATATAAAAGATCAGCAGACTTCTTCTTCACCCTCTGCCATCACTGGTGTTATGAACACTCACCATGTTAGTGTATGACCTGTGTGCTCTTACAGCTTTCACCATCAGATCAACCTTCTCTGTGTTCTGTGAAAAAGCAGGAAGAAGACACTTAAGACATATTTTTTGTTTCAACAGTGTTCAAATATATCTGAATCTGATTGACTTTAATCTGAATGTGTAACACTGAAATTCATCAACATTAAAAGAATAAATGTTCCTCAATATTCATCACCACTTTGGCTCCATCTGCAGTTTCATATTTTTCTGAAATGTATAAGTTCTTTTTTAACCTGACTGTGTCACAAGCATTGAGGCCAGTATTACATAGCAGAGTGTTTGCATTGCAACCTTAGTTACTGTCAAAACGGGGGCTGTAACTACAAATAGAGTCTGTCAAAATCTCCCCTCTATTCACACCTGTTTGCTTGAATTGTCGAAGGCCTTGACAAAGGCAGCAGAGGCACTCGAGGCAGATCGTATTGTATCTGTGCGGCCCAGTCTGAACATACGCAGGGAGGCACTTTCATATGTGGCGCAGCAGCGCTGGTACATCCTGTGGGTAAGAGGAAAGATGGTGTGAGAGAACTCCAACACACCTGCTGTTGCTGAGTCATCATGACCTTCATGTCTAGAGCAACTCAGACTCACAGCACCAAAGACACACACTTTGAACAATGACAAGAGACTTGGTGTGATGGTGCAGTAACACAACATGAATGACGGTTCTATTTTTTACTCCACACATTAGGGCTGGACGATTAATCGAATTTTGATCGCGATTTCGGCTTCTCACGATCATGAAAACACTGTAATCGAAGAAAAATGATTTATGTGCCGCTGCGCGGCGTGTATGCAAATTACTGCGTTGTAAAAGCACAGTGAACGCACCTGTGTCGCCGGCAGCTGCAGCAGTGAGTGTGTGGATCAATTGTGGAACGAGCGATTGACAACATGGCAGAAAAGCAGCCTGAGCCTTTAGTTGAAAAGAAAGGTAGGACAACTTCGGTCATTTGGAGACATTTTGGCTTCAAATCGTCGGACGTAGAGCAGAAGGAGATTGTTTACAAAGTTTGTCACGCCATCGTGTCTGCACCCCAGGGCAATGCGAAAAATTTATTTAACCATTTAGAGTTCAGCCATAAAGTGGTCTATGTCAAAGTATTAGAGGAGCAAAAGACCCAAAAAAGTCAACTTCAGCCACCACCACCGCAACACAGTCCTCCATTGAGGACACTCTTTACAATGCCGCTCCATATCCCACCGGCTCCCGGCGGCAGCAAGAGATAACGGAGGCTGTGACATTCATGCTAGACATGTGCCCTATCAGTAGAGTTAGCAACTCAGGCTTCAAGACACTGGTCAAGACTTTGGACAAGTGGTACGTGTTGCTATCACGCAAACACTTCAGCAGAGTTGCACTGCCTGCTTTGTACGATAAATGTCGTGCTGAAGTTGAAGATGTCTCCACTGCCGAGTATTTTGCCACCACAATGGATCTGTGGTCAAGCCGCTATGGTTATTATTTACTTTTTTACTTGTTACTAATTCATTTCTGGTTGTTTTTCTAAAAGTTATATTTAAAGTTAAGTTTTGGTGGCTCAATAAATACTTTTTTTGGAATCAATAAAAAATCGTGTTTATTAATCGTGATTTCAATATCAATCAATTATTATCGATTATTTTTTGCATAATCGCCCAGCCCTACCACAATCTTCTTTCTTATCAAAACATGGCACCTACCTTCAGTGTTGGGTGTTAAAGCTGGACTATGCAGCATCAGTTTCCAGACCAGATTCCTTCGCCGTTTTCTAGCTTTGCACCAGTTTCGTGCATACGTTTTTGGCTACAGAGCTCCCCCTACAGCTTCGGCGCAGACACACTGTCGAAAACACTCGTTGACGAGCCTCCCCGGCCACCTAGCAGCTACTACGTTACCATATGCATCTGTTTGCTAAGAAGCCAGCCGGCTAAACAGCGAGACATGTCTGGCACTTAGTGCACTTAGTGCTCTATGTTCAGCCGGACATATCGCAGGATACAGGCGACAAATCACGCGACATTCAAAGACCGAACTAGAGAGCTACATACCAACGAGAACCTGGATTCAGAACGCAAACAAACGTGTTTGGTAGCAAGTGACTGCTACGCTAAACACCCGCTAACTATCGAGCGAGCCATCAAGAAACCAAGCTGAACACATACAGGGCTCCCAATAAAACAGTCCAGCAATAACATTGTTCAAAAGACTATCAAGTCACGTTGCAAAGACAAAGTTCAGCCACTTACAATTTCAACAGCAACACGGCCAGGTCGGCGTCTGTTCTGGACTCCTCAACAGCTCGTCCTATGTTTACTGTGTCTGGTCTCTTTTGTCAAGCTCCTTTTTCTTCTTCTGTTCCTCCGACTGTGGCTTCCTGGGTCTCTTTTTAGTCGATTGATACATGATGAATACAACAATTGCCTTGCAACTGGCAGTTTATATCTACCCGGTTCCATGTTTGGGGGTGTGTTTGCCGTAAAGCAGTTTCGAAACTACAATCTGACTACATTTTCGAGGGGCTGCGGGATACTTCCGCCGGCTCACTTCCGGATTGACCTCGGACCGGTGGCAGCAAGTTGCATATTCCGCTTCTCCGCCCAGAGGCGCTAGGGGGGGTCATAGCAACGACCAAACGACCCAGAAAGTGTCAAAGAACATTCAGAATGACTTTCAGCCTGCATAGTTAGGGTCATTTTTGCTAATATTGTTGCATAGTGCCCCTTTAACAGTTAATGTTGCAAACAAAGTAACGCGTAATCACATGTGTAATCACATTACTTTTTTCAGTAACGAGTAGTGTAAGACATTACTGTTCTGAATGTAGTAATCACATTACAGTTCACCAAGCTTGTTACTTACGTTACATTGCTCGGTTAATCAATTTTAACAGCATGGTGGCACGCATCACACACGGTGGGCTGGGGGGGCGGCTGCCGACTTTGACGACTAGATTAAGCGACTTTTCAGACCCTCTTAGCGACACTATTTCTAAAAAGCTACGAGCGACAAATTTAGCGACTTATTCAGATCATCGGGGGAAAAGCGACAAATATATTATATTGTAATTTACATGCTGCTCAGAGTAATCGCAGACCACGGCTCCTCTGCAGCAGCGCCGGGCTCTCTCCCCTCCCGCGCAGCTGCGCAGGCGACAGGCCAGTGTGTGTATGGGGGCGCTGGCTGGGGCAGGCTGGAGGGTTTGAGATACAAACATTACTTTGAATTTGTTGAACGTAAGGAAAATAACTTGACTGTAAGGTGCACTTTGCCCGTGTTGGAAACCTCTCCTCACCGCTGCTAACACTACCTCAAACTTAACGATGCACCTACAGAGACAGCACGCACACACAAATCTTGTTACTAAGGAACCGTGGACTAACATGAATGAGACGCCAAGACAGAATGTAACGAGTAATGTAACTAATTACTTTCTCCAGACAGTAATCTTGTAATGTAAGGCATTACTATTTTTGAGAGTAATGTGTAATATATTACTTTTTTGAGTAACGAGCCCCAACACTGCCTACCTTACCCACACTGCCATCAACACTTCTGTCAGAGATCTGGCTGTTATGCTAGTTGTGGTTAATGTAACCTGGAGCCTGTAGCCTGCAGCAGGCAAGGAGCTCACTTAGCTCTACTCTACACCAATATACTTTTGGTCTTCAGACCAACAGATACGTACTCAAGTGACATCGATGGGGGGACACTTAACATCGGAGAGAAGTTACTTTGCAACACTTGAAAATCACTGCGGTCTGCACAGAAGAATCACACTTACACTGGCAATCGATTAGTTTTAGGCTTCTACATATAGCCATGAGGGGCTGTAGCTCACGAGGTAGAGCAGGTTGTCTGGTTATCAGACGGTCACTGGTTCAAATCCTCTGCAATCAGTAACACATGTGTATGAAAGTGTGTGTGAATCAGTGACTCTGTTGATATCATGTTTACATATACTAGTGCATTGCCCGTAGGAAGCATGTAGCCTCTTCCTATAGAAAAGTGGGAGGTTAAGTAGCTTTTTCATTGATGGCCTATTGAGGCTGTGTTTGAAGGTGGAACATCAGGGATATAATTGGCAGTTTTTGACTACTTTTGATTATACCATTATATTTCACCTTAAAAACTATTTACCTTGCCTTGCTTGGTGTCATTATTTTCAGCACAACCTCACATGTTTGACTGTACATTTATTTTTTCATTTTGACATATTATATTAACACTATGGACCTAAAATCACAAAATAACATAAAATCAGAGTACAAACTACTCTGATTATTTACATTAAAATGCAGGCAATGCCTCAGGCTCCTCAGCTCATTCCTGCCTGCTCCGCAATTCAGCAGTTGACTCACAACACAAATAAAAACGACTACACTACACACTAAACACACTACACCAAACACTTCATTACATACTAACTAAACACTCCAAACACGCTATATGTCACAAATCTCTCAACTCTCAAAACTCGCTATCTCTGTCCCTGTCTGTATCACCACCGACGTCCCTCACACAACTTCCTGTTCCGCTACAACCAAACTTGCTGCTTGGACACTTTCGTGACAAAAGCCAGTTTTTACCGTTTCTTCTGCACCAGACACAAAGCGAATGTGACGGCAATGTTCGCGAAAATGCGTGGCGGATATTATTTACCCTAAGTCCGGTTTTGGACATGCCTGTGGGTCCGGTCCATCGCCTCGGGAGGTGGGCCGTGTGGGTGAGCTAGCAGCTAGAAGCTAGCAGCTAACAGCTAGCTACACACGAACATCCACAGATTCCGATTCCACTTTGTTGTCGGCGTGTCTCCGGATCTCCTCTGACCCAAACAGACTCGGTCTGGACTTGTTTAGTCTCATTAATCCACAACAGTCAGTTTAGATCATGCACAGAACAGAACGGGACCGAACCGCCGGCTAACTCCCGGTCCAGCTCGTGCTGCTGCAGATATAAATCCGCTCTCCTCAGACCCGAACAGACTCGGTCCAGTCTCCTTTAGTCTCATTAATCCACAACAGTCAGTTTAGATGGACAGAACATAATGGGACCGAACCGCCGGCTAACTCCAGGTCCAGCTCGCACTGCCGCAGGTATACATCCGCTTGTTTCTTAATGTGTGTCGTAGGCTTGAGCTCTGCAGTGATTGGCTCTAATGCGCATGTCACTATGGTAGCTCCGGTGGACAATGCTTTCTGAATGTGTAAAGCATTTATGAAATAATTCATTAACGGTATCATTGTAATCCAAACAAATCCGCATGGCACACCCTTGAACCAAGCAGCAGCTATGTTGAAACTCTCAGGTCAGTCTGATCCTGATCCGCAGAGATATTTGAGGCACACACACACACACACACACACACACACAGACAGACAGAGATTCCTTGCTTTGCTAGAGAGATATACACATGTCTATTCTATTTTTCTTACCTTTTTAATTATACTAGTGCAGTGCCCGTAGGAAATATGTGTTCCTATAGAAAAGTGGGAGGTTAAGAAGCATTTTCACTGATGGCCAAATGAGGCTGTTTGAAGGTGGAACGTCGGGGATATTTAGGTTTGTTATGAAATCCGATATTCCAGGGTATAATTGTTCGTTTTTGATTTTTTTTGATTTTGCCATTATATTTCACCTTAAAAACTATTTACTTGGTGTGATTATTTTCAGCACAACCTCACATGTGTGACTGTACAGTTATTTTTTCATTTTGACATATTGTATTAACACAATAGACCTAAAATCACAAAAAAAACATAAAATCTGAGTAGAAAAAGTTATTTTTTACTGTGAAAACCACAAATATGTTTAACGAACCATTTTTCATTACTTATAATGCAAATATAAATTGAGGTTTGCTGAATATGTGCATACATTTTAAAAATGTACAAAGTTCTGTTTAACTATTTACATTTAAATGCAGGCAATGCTCAGGTCTGCCTGAGCTCCTTCCAGCTGAATGAAGAGCTGCACTGCCTGCTCCAAATTCAGCTTCTTCTGTTTTGACTCATTAAACAAAAAACCGACTCCGCTACACACTAAACACACAACACCAAACACTACATAACACACTACTATACACTCCAAGCACGCTAAATGTCAATATCGCTGTCAGTACACCGGCCGTCGTTGCCTGTCAATCATCCGCCGACGTCCCTCCCACAACTTTCTGTTGCTCTACAACCAAACTTGCTGCTTGAACACTTTCGTGACAAAAGCACATTTTTACCGTTTCTTCTGCACCACACACAAAGCAAACGTGACGGCAATGTTCACGAAAAAGCGTGGCGGACATTATTTACCCTAAGTCCGGTTTTGGACAGGTCGGTGCGTGGGTCCATCGACTCGGGAGTTGGGCCGTGTAGGTTTAGCCGCTAGCTACACACGAACATCCACAGATTCTGATTCCACTTTGTTTTTCCGCGCATCTCCGCATCTCCTCAGACCCAAACAGACCGGCCCGGTCTTGTTTAGTCACATTAATCCACAACAGTCAGTTTAGATCATGCACAGAACAGAACGGGACTGAACCGCCGGCTAACTCCCGGCCCAGCTCGCGCCGCTGCAGGTATAAATCCGCTCTCCTCAGACCCGAACAGACACGGTCCGGTCTCGTTTGGTCTCATTAATCCACAACAGTCAGTTTAGATGCACAGAACAGAACTGGACCGAACCGCCGTCTAACTCTGCCGCGCTGCCGCAGGTATACATCCGCTTGTTTCTGCTTGTTGTCATTGTATCGGTCTGTCGTGGTGAAAAAAACACTGAGCCGAAAGGCGAAGCTTTCGATTTACCGGTCAGTCTATGTTCCTACCCTCACCTATGGGTCATGAACTTTGGGTCATGACCAAAAGAATAAGATCCCGGATACGAGCGGCTCAAATGAGTTTCCTCTGCAGGGTGGCGGGGCACTCTCTTAGAGATAGGGTGAGGAGCTCTGTCACCCGAGAGGAGCTCAGAGTAGAGCCGCTGCTCCTCCACATCGAGAGAAGCATCTGTATCGGATGCCCTGTGGACGCCTTCCTCGGGAGGTGTTCCTGGCATGCCCCGCCCGGAGGAGACCCTGAGGAAGACCCAGGACACGCTGGAGTGACTATGTCACTCGGCTGGCCTGGGAACGCTTTGGGATCCTCCCAGAAGAGCAAAGTCTGGGTGTCCCTGCTCAGACAGCTTCCCCCGCGACCCGGCCCCGGATAAGCGGAAGAAAATGGATGGATGGATGGATGGATGGATGGATGGATGGATGGATGGATTTTTTGCTATTGTTATTGTTTTTTTGTAATATTCTGTCCTTTGGCTGCTGTAGCAAACAAACTTCCCCGTTTGTGGGACAATAATGGATCACTGATTCTGATTGGTGAATTTAGTCTGTGATAGAACGTGATAGACAGATGTTTACTCCAATCATCTGACAAGTATTTTTTTTTAATGTCCTTTTCCAAACAGTTACTTACTGCTCCTTCTCACTGTAACAAACCATCTGGTGCGTTGGGTTATAGATTATTATAAGTAGGTGAGGACAGGCAGATCCACCCTCCATAAAGGAAAACAAGAGTCTCTGTTGCAACTGAACTTTGTGATCGTGTATTATTTTTTACAAAAAGCTCTAAAGTGAGCCTTTTTGTTCACCTCCACACCACCTTTCTGCAGCTCACCTGTAGTAAGCCAGTTGTAGTGCTATTTGTATGAAAGCATCAGGACTCATCTTGTGGGCCTTTGGGATATTTTTCCCAAAGTGGCCAAATACAATGACCCTCATGTCCAAGTCCTGGGCCAGTCTGTGGAGAGAGAAATGTCAGAACAGTGAGACCAAGTCCATCTGTATGCCTACTATTATTAAGTATACATATGGATATATTTATTATACTGATGTCATGAAATAAAATCTGGCCTCACATGTTCATGTTGTGCCTGGCTTCCTCGATGTCCTTCTCAATCTCAGGCGTGATGGTAAAGTGCAGTTTCTGGGGCATGGGCAAAGGCACCATGGGAGAGCGCACCATCTCTGGCTTTCTCCTGAGAACAAAAACTAAATTGTGATTTTCTAGCAGATTATCAAGTCTGTCTGTCCTGCAGCTAGCTTACCATTTAAAGATGCTATAATAAAAGACCTACAAAAACAAATTAATCTTTGACCCACTTACGTGTATTCTACAACATGGTCGATCAAGGCCACTATGGGTGGGCCCTCAGCTGGTGCATGCTCATAGTTCGCACCACATGTCCCATCCTCTCCAACAATGAACTAAAAGAAAGGTCAGAAATCTTCAGAGAGCAAATCATAAAACATCAGACTGCATTGCAGAATGAGGAATGTGTACCAGAGGTGGAAAAATAGATTAGATTAAATGATATAGCTACCATCTATGCAGTCTATCCCAATTATTGTAATGGTGGCCTTAGTTCTTTATTTCATGCACAAGTTGTAACTTCCTGGTTGAGTCCTGCAGAAGTTGCAGAAAGCTTTATCTTCTGGTCAGAGTCCAGCTCCTGCTGCCAGTAATCCACCAGCTACTGTCAGCACGGAACCACTTCACTGGTTCCCAGTCACAAACAAACTCTGCCTCAAGATGAACACAATTCTGCCACCTTCTGCTGCGTGCAAATGGCTTTTTAGCTGTGCCGGTCTATCCTTCGCATCCAACCAAAGCGAATAGACTCTGTTAACTTTGAAAATCAGCTTTTGCTGAAACTGAACAGAAGGTTCAGAAAGTGAATTCGCCTGTCCAGGAGTTTTAGGCCCTTGTCTGGTCGTTTGATTGCAGTGCATTGGAGAAGTTTATACTGGTCTATGCAGGTTAAAAAACACTTTCAGTATTATTTTAACTGACCAAAGTCCTGCTTTTTCTGCATACATGTTCAGAAAATGATGATTTATCAGAGAAAAGTGCTTTGTTAAAGGAGATATTTAGGGCCTGCCGAAAAATGTCATAATCTATTGTCGTCCTCGATTTCCACCACTAGGTGGGGCTATAATCAAGGTGCGTTTTGGCTTATAACTCACATATACTTTGTCGCACATTGAAAAAATCTTATATCCAAGCGTTCACTGAATTATGCTGAATCTCGTGATAAAGGCCACGCCCATTTCTGCCTACCGTTTTTTTCCATAATTCGCGAAATGTCGCAAACCTACTTTTTCGTACTCCTCTCAGGCGATTTCACCGATTTGCACCAAATTTTGCACAGAGCATCTGTGGACTCTCCTGACAAAAAGTTATTATAAGAATTTTGATATTCCAAACAATACTCAAGTTCTCAAATAACAACTTCCTGTACATTTTGCTCAAAACACAAAGTGTTATACATCTCCACATTGGTCTGTCCAAATGACATCAAACTCAGGTGACTACATCTCCATGAGTCCCTGAGCCTCTGTGCAAAATTTTGCCAGATGACCACAAGGTGGCGCTGTTTAAATTGAAGTATTTTATATCTCCACATCGGTAGGTTGGATTTACACAACACTTGGTAGAATCGTTGACAATGCCCTCCTGTATATTAACAATCCAAGCCCCGCCTCCTGCATGCACATACATGAACAAAATTTGGTATGCATATGTATCATAACCAGACGCACAAAAAACATCCACTACAATCAAGGAAAGTGCGTTTTGGCTTATAACTCACATACTTGGTCGCACATTCAAAAACCTTATATCCACACGTTCACTGAATTGTGCCGAATCTCGTGATATAGGCTACGCCCATTTCCACCTGCCCTTTTTTTCCGCGAAATGCCGCAAACCTACTTTTTCAACTCCTCCCAGGCATTTTCATCGATTTGCACGAAACTTTGCACCCAGCATCTGTGGACTCTCCTGACAAAAAGTTAATAAAATAATTTTGATATTCCAAACAATACATAAGTTATTAAATCACAACTTCCTGTACATTTTGCTCAAAACTGTGTTGCATATCTGCACATTAGTCTGTCCGAATGACATGAAACTCAGGTGACTACTTCCCTATGAGCCCCTGAGGCTCTGTAAAAAAAATGGTAAACTTACGTTTTTTAAGCCTGACGGCAGCATGCCTCGACGCGCATGGACTGTGAGGGCCCGTTCATTGCTGCTTGCAGCTTTAATTTCTACATGGATCTCCACCTTCCACTTAATGCTTGCAGATGATAAGTAATTAAAGATCAACTGTTAACAAGTAATTAATACTCTGAGAAGTTTTTGAAAAAAGTACATTGTACTTTTACTTGTAACAGTGCTTGTACTTTAGTACACTTTTTCAGTACTCTGTCCACCTCTGGTAGTTCCAGAGCCAGGTTATGCAAGAAAGGATCTTTTATGTGCTGTGAAGTGTTAATAATATTATAAACAACCACACTGGATGGAAGACAGAAATCTGTCATATGTTTAAAAACAGAGATAACAGCACACATTCTCAGACGGTCTTATATTATGATGGCGCTATTATCATCACAAAACCGTTTTTGGCAAATAACTCCCACATAATATGTGCCACATTGTTAGACCTTATATCTACATGTTCCTTGGCTTTAGCTGAATTGTGTGGTGAAGGCCACGCGTACTTTTGGGGTGACGTTCAATCCGAAAAACCGTCAAAAATGAAAAATGTACTTTTTCAAACTCCTCCTATGCGCTTTGACTGATTTGCACCAAACTTTGCATGAAGCATCTGTGGACCTTCCTGACAAAAAGTTATCAAAATAATTTTGATAATCCAAAAAACGCCCCAAAATATAAAAGAACAAATTCCTGTACATTGTGTTCAAAACAGACAGTCTTGCATATCTTCACCAAATACGGTCCAATTATCACAACACTTTTGGTAATTGTCTACCATGGCACAATGAGCGTTTGTACAAAATTTAGTGCAAATCGGCCAATATGTGGCGCTTTTATGGCTAAATGACAAAAAAACCCAGCTGAAATATCTTCACTTTTGAGTGGACAGGCTTTCTCCACCAGAGGGCAGTGCTGCCTTGCTAATGCATACAAACCTCTGTTTCAGAGTCTGTAGGGTAACACAGTGGTAGTTTTCTCATTATTTGTTCTCCAAGTAGAATTCAGGGAGTTCTTCTGACTTCAGCGTATATTATTTAATACCAGTGGGAGCAGGCCACCAAATTATAAAGGAACGGCTTCCTCAATGGAAGGTGTTGCGTGAACAAGCCCGACAGCAGCATCCCCCAACGCGCATGGACTGCGAGGGCCTATTCATCGCTGCTTGCAGCTTTAATTAACATTAAACTCGCTTCAAACGCCATTGCATAGCGGACTGAAGAGGAGCTAACTAGTTGACTAGTTGAGTACCACACACTAACCGATTCTTCAGCAGAGTATCAGGTTCTTCACGCTCACACCACAGGAAAATCAGACACGATGTCCTTTGCAAACATCAGATTATCGGGCCTTTGCTGGCTTTGATTGTAAGGGGGAAATCAGGACAAAAATTTCCCCGGTTATCCTGTAGTGCAGGGGTCAGCAATTAAGTTTGGCCTAGGGCCAGATATTTTCCAAGCCATTACATGGCGGGCCACAACCAAAACAATGGCTAATTTAATAATGAATTAACAGGGGATGAGGGGTGATAATGAAAATGATAAGCGCTCTTGAAATGACAGAGCAGACGCTCTGAGACATTCAAGCGGGCTGATGTAGGTGAAATTTGTGGACTGACCATTGGGGGCGCTATTAATTATATGCCTGTTAAAAAAACAAAAACATTTCCTCTTAGTGCCATTTTTTGACAGCTAACAGCAACATCAAAAAATCTCAAGAGAAAAGTTATCAGTGAAAACAGGATCTTTCATGATGAATGGACAGAGAACTATGCCTTCATCCTCCCCAGTTTTATTAATGCAAAGCCCACATGCCTGATCTGTAACGAGGGTGTCTCTGCATGCAAAGAGTACAATATTAGACGGCACCACGAAACGAAGCATGCTAATTTCAAGGTTGCGTTCCCTCAGAAGACGGAGGCACGAAAGCGCAAAATCGAAGCCCTGAAAGGTGCTTATGCACACAGCAACAGGATCCTGGTGCGAGGCCTTACATCCCAACAGAAGGTAACTAGTGCATCTCTGAAAGCCTCCTGGGTGCTCGCAAAGCACAACAAGCCATTCACTGACGCAGAGGTCTTCAAGGAGATGATGGTGACAGTTTTGGAGGAACTTGATACAAACAAGTCGATGGATGATGTGATCGGGTCAGTGAAACAGATGCCGCTCTCTGCGAGGTCCGCTGCCCGCTGCATAGAAGCGCTGTCTGATGCGGTGCAGGTTGTAATTATCGACGGTGTCAGTCACGCAAACTACTTTTCCTTAGCCATTGATGAGAGCACTGACAACACAGATGTAGCCCAGTTGTGCGTTTATGTGAGATACTTTGATGGGAAGGATTTCAAGGAAGAGCTGCTGTCTCCAATTCCATTAGAAGGGCACACCACTGGAGATGCTATATTTGCGAAACTGGAAGAGTTGTTTCAGTTGCATTCATTATCATTTGAGAGGGTTAACCTAATCGTGACAGACGATTAGGTCCTGCTATGGTGGGAAAGCACAGAGGTCTGGTGAGCAGGCTGAAAGAACTCGCCCCCCAAATGCACGGGCTGCACTGCCTCATCCATCAAAGTGTCCTCTGTGCCAGACTGAATGGCGAGCTAAAGAATGTTATGGACAAAGTGATGAAAGTCATTAATTTTGTCAGAGGTACATCAAGCACACAGCATAGGCTTTTCCAAACAACTTGTGGCTGAGTCAGCAGATGCCGCCCACGATGAGTTGCTGCTTTACAATGATGTGCGCTGGTTAAGCAAGGGGAAAGCGCTGGATCGCTTCTGTGCGCTACTGAATGAGATCAAAGCGTTCCTTGGAGTGAGCATGAGCAAGGCAGCAGCTGACCACCTTATCCTGCTTGAAGATGAAAAGTTCATGTCCAATGTAGCGTTTTTATCTGACATATTTGGCCACCTAAACCTGCTTAACCTTCAGCTACAGGGGAGAGACAAAACCATCGTGGACATGGTTGAAAAACTTGAGTCATTCACGAGGAAGCTTGAGATGCTTGAGGCAGACATATCTACCGGCAGGCTCCTACATTTCAGCACACTGAAGAAGACAGCGGGAGAAGTGACGGAGCTGATGGTTGACTTCATCAAGAGGCTACGAGCCAACTTCACTTATCGGTTTGATGACTACTCCATCCCAAAAGACATCATTGACTTTATACGTGACCCAGCAGTAAAACCAGCCGACAACTTCTCCTCCCTGGTGAAAGAAATGATCCCCTCTTTAGATCAGGCTGCGCTGGAAATGGAAATGATTGACTTCCAAACCACCTCAGTTGTGCGAGATGCGCTCAGAAGTGCGGAGTCCGTGAGTGCCTTTTGGGTAGGCCTACTATGCTCCGAGGAATACAGCAACCTCAAGAAAGTCGCACTTTACATTCTGACAATGTTCCCTTCCACCTACGTATGTGAGTCGTCCTTCTCAGCTATGAATGAAATAAAAACGCACGAGAGGAATAGACTGACTCACCAAAATCTCGAGAACTGCCTGAGGATTAAAGTGACGTCTATTTCACCAGATATCCAGCAAATAGTGACCAGTGGGAGATGCCACTTTTCACACTAGGTGAGTAATCTAAACCAGTTATTGTGTCTAAAATCTGGACTGTATTTTAAATGAATGTCTCGTTGTAGGCTAGGCAGATTTCAGGCAGTAAATGTAGCACGTCTGATCTGTCGTATCAGGGGCCGAGCACTCCACAGCCCATGGTCGAGTGGATTCAGCTTTTTTGCTTCGTACTTTTTTGCTCTGATTTGCTCCGATTTGACAGTGCAATGCATTGTTATCAGTTTACATTTTTGACGCCATCACAGTTATATAAAGGCCTAAATAACACGCACGCTATGTTTAAAACTCGTGTTTTACTTTTCACATTTCTATGTACGTAAATGCCTATGTTTGATGTCAGGCCTGTTTGAAAGAAGTCGTGTTTTAATTTTCACAACAATATGAAGCCTATGTTCGTTGTTTGAATGACAACTTGTGTTTTAGGGACTAGTTTGGAATTTCAGCACCAGGCGCTGTCCACTGACTTCATTTGTTTTTGCATGCTGAGCGTTCACGCTGCACCTCGCTGATGTGCTTATTCACTCTCGTATCCAGATAAAACAAATAAGCATTTAGATTGAGGACATTTTTCTGTTCTGGAAATGAAGTTTCCAAATAAAGATCATTTTTGAGACTGGCAGTCCGATTTAAAAAGTATGCTTTATATTTTTATTTTCATTCTCTAGTTCAAACAATCTCACGGGCCAGATGTTTTTGCTTGCGGGCCACTTCTGGCCCGCGGGCCGCCTATTGCCGACCTATGCTGTAGTGGCTCGGAGCCACCCTGTGGCTCGGGTGCAGTTACTGGGTCCGGTATGGGTGGGACTGATCCTTTCACGAGGTTCAGTGTCGAGGCAAAGCCAGCTTTATACTGACCCTCGTTACTGAAGCAGTCCGATGTGAAGTGGTTAGCACACATACACAAGCTAACACGAACCGCAGCTGGCACGTTGTCATTGAAAATGAAACACAACCACTGTCTCTTCTGTAGCTGGGACAGAATATAGGAGTGACGTTTTACCAGTGGGTGGGCTGCCAAGACCATGCAGGACTTGTTTGCTTTCCTCATTCTGGGAGATGGCAGGCTCAGGGAGGACCAGCTTATATATGTAGAGACCAGAGAAAATGTGTTTTTCATAATATGGGACCTTTAAGAGATTTAGAGAGACAGGAGCCAGGGGTTTGAACGCTCTCAAATTGTCTTTTGTCTACGTTACACTACCGTATTTTCTGGACTATAAGTCGCTCCGCAGTATAAGTTGCATCAGTCAAAATATGCGTCATGAAGAGGAAAAAGAAATACGTTGCACTTGCTATAAGTTGCTTTTATTTAGAAATGTATTTCACAAAATCCAAGACCCAGAACAGACATTTAATCTGGAAAGGTAAGTTATTCAACTACACAATAGCACACAGAACAACAGGCTGAATAGGTGTCCAGTATGTTAATGTACCACATTAACAGTTATTCAGCTACACAATAGCACAATGAACATACCTGGGAGGCTGAATAGGCTAAATTAACATAACAAGCCTGCGAGTCCAACAAGCAAGTTACCGGGAAGCAAGTTCACCAAGCTCTTGGCTAGAGCGCCCTCTCGTGGCTGTAGACGGTAATGTTTACTCCTTGGTTCATGTCAGTCAGTATGAATCAACATTTAAAAACATGTTAAATTATATATATTTTGATATGTCGCACCTGATTACACCTGACTCCGGAAAATACAGCAATTCCCCTGTGTCTCTTCTTGTTTACACACGAGTGCAACTCTAACACCGGTTAGAAACATCACATTAAGTAATAGAAAATTCCGAGCCGGGGGAATCGTGAGAGTGGGCTGTGCGCTTTGCTCCATGACGAACAAAAACTACGAAAGCCAAAGCAAAAGTTGAATCCCACGTTAATAACTTGGACTTTGACCTAGACACACCATTCAAACTTTAAAATGTAGATAAAAGTATGCCAGAGATGTCGTTGTCGTCTTTTCACCTGGTCTCATTCACTTTGTGTGTGTGTGTTTGTGTGAATGTGAGTGTGTGTGTGTGTGTGTGTGTGTGTGTGTGTGTGTGTGTGTGTGTCTCTGTCTCTCTGTCTCTGTGTGTCTGCGACTTTTTTGACCTCGTCCCATTCATTCCTTATGGGAATGTTTGTGAAGGTTTTTCGCGACTTACGTTGTGAAAACATGAATATTCTCTGTCTGTCTGTGTGTGTGTGTGTGTGTGTGTCTGTCTGTCTGTCTGCGTGTGTTTGTGTGCATGTGAGTGTGAGTGTGTGTGTGTGTGTGTG
>CAEMYA010000354.1:95361-106169 GCA_903131615.1 Diplodus sargus
TAACAGCTATAATGTAAGGATTGTCCTCTGGAGCAGAGAAGAGCCTCTCAATCCTCTCTGCAGCCTCATGTCTGCGCCACTTGAGGTCGCCATTATTTATTTATTTATTTATTTATTTATTTATTTATTTATTTATTTATTCTCTCCGGGCGCGCGATGAATCTTGGGATATGTGAGACCACGAAGTGTGGTAGCGGTGCACACTCAAAACACAGGCTAAAGGAGTGCGCATTTGTGGGGTGCATTATGAGAACACTTCAAATTGGGACACCCTTCGCCGCGGTATTACGACGTAATCGCACTTCAAATGCGCACTCGAAGTGTGCAGACCCTGAATTGAGACACAGCCATAGACGCCTCATTGAGCGCTGGACCGTACATCGACGTCGCCGCCATATTGGAGGAGGCAGATCCGCCCCGTGCACTAATACGAGTCAATGGAGGGAACTTTATAAAACTGCTTCTACAAAGTGCTATAAGTTAATGTCGCTCATGTACACATTCACACACGTACGGATATATTCAGGAAACAGCGAGGAACAAAAAACAACGTCTGTAACGTTCTCAAGATTATAAACGTGAACCACTCCTCATGTGTTCAGTATACAGGTCCGCACCAAACCATTTTATAATATTTTTATGAGTGTTTACAGCTGCTAATGTATGTAATGCTGTTACTATGATGATACATTACAGTTAAATATTGAATCTGTGTCTATAATAACCACATCCTGACATGTAAACGTGACGTCTGTCTACCACACTGTCAACTTGTTTCATTACGTTTAAGTTTCTTATCTTGATTTGCAGACTTTGTTAAGTTTTGTCACCATGATTGTTATTATTAGCTACTACTTAGATCATCAAAATCACTGTAGCTTATTTATAAAAACGACGTTGGTGATTTTTATTTACACATATGCCATTTACATGTCAGGATGTGGTTATTATAGACACAGATTCAATATTTAACTGTAATGTATGATCATAGTAACAGCATTACATACATAAGCAGCTGTAAACACTCATAAAAACATTATAAAATGGTTTGGTGTGGACCTGTTACTGTATACTGAACACATGAGGAGTGGTTCGCGTTTATAATCTTCAGAGAACGTTACAGACGTTTTTTTTTTTGGTTCCTCTCTGTTTCCTGAATATATCCGTACGTGTGTGAATGTGTAAATGAGAGACATTAACTCATAGCACTTTGTAGAAGCAGCTTTATAAAGTTCCCTCCAATGACTCGTATTAGTTCACGGGGCGGATCTGCCTCCTCCTATATGGCGGCGATGTCGACGTATCGCAGCAGCGGGCCAACCCGCTAAATGAGGCGTCTATGTATCTATGTCTATGGGATTCCCCCCATAATGTTGAACTAAGCCGTATTTCAGTCAAAAATGCTTTCTTAAGTGAAATTCTACTCAAAATGGCTCAACTTTACATGATTACACTATCTAAACATGGTTTCAGTTGTTCTTTCATTCATTTCAGTCAGAAGTGTTTTCTGGCCAAATTAAGCTTTCCAGAGCGCTAGAAGCTTGTTTTTGCCCTAATAATACAGCTGAAGCTGTATTTCAGTCACTGATGCATGATCTGTTGCTCTCTCCTTTACTGCCACTGAACTCTGGAATGTAAACCACAGCTCCAGTGCGCCCATTTTTTGACTCTTTTGGTCCATCTGTAAATATTGCTATTCTATTTTGATAATTCTGTTCAGTATACTTTTGCACTATTACTCCAGTATCTCCCTGCCTTGTCTTCTTGTTGAGCTTCTGCTGACCCATCTGGAACAACCAGGGCGGAATTTCTGGTAGAGGAACATTTGAGATATTCTGCACGTCACATAAACCAATACTTTCAGCTTGTACATTTCCAACCCAGCCTAAGCTCCTGAAGTTTGATTTGTCATGCTCTGAGCAGTCCTCTAGTATTAGTGGGGCGGCTTAGCAGCATAATTCCAAAGAATCGTGCACTTTGTGATAAAAGCGTGAAATGTGGTACACTTATAGCCAAACACAGCCCCAAAAAAATTAGGTATTGGGCCATTTCAGGTGGCAACTTTAGTATTTAGCCTATTTGGAAGCTCACAATGCAAGATAGGCCTAGCTAACGATAGTAACTGTCCAAACATGGGGTCAATCGTGGAAGACTCTCAGGGTTTGAAAGGCCTGCTAAAGTCAGGGGCAGCAAGAACAGAAGCACTAGCCAACAGTGCTTTCAGGCTCTCAAAGGCGAACTGACACATCTCTGTCCAAACAAAAGGAACCTTAGGACTAAGCAGAATAGTCAAAGGGGACTACAATATTGCCTCCAGCATTCACCTTTAGCTGCTCTGACCGTCCTTCTAACCACTGCTTGTGACCTTTTATACTGAACTAGCGACTCCATAAAATGATGTTTCTTTAACAGCCTAAATGCCCTATTCCGTTCTTGAATTGCTTGTCTGCAGTTTTCATCCCACCACATTCTTTTTGTTTCTGTATCCTGATGCTTTTGGTATCGACTCATTTGCTGATTTTATTACAGCTGTGACAACTACCATATTCAACTCATCTACATCTGCCCATTCCTCTTTATGTAATTGTTCAAATCTTTTCTTACTCAATTCTTGAAAGAGTTCCCAATTAGCTTTATCAGTTTAACATCTTGGCAATCTCATGTTTTCCTCCCGTTGTAACTCTACTCCAATCTTAACATTGATTGGATAGTGGTCACTACCCATTAATGTCTTATTTAGCACCTCCCAAGCAATGATACTTGCCATTTCATTTGATGTCATAGTTAAATCAATCACACTCTCCTTATTTTGTACACAGTCATACCTTGTTCCCCTCCGTCATTCACACATACTAATCCTTTATCTTCTATAAATTCTTCTACTATTAAACCATTTGCATCAGTTCTCTCACTCCCCCATAGAGTGCTATGTGCATTAAAAACATCACACCACACTTCTTTCCCCTGCGCTTCCCCCATCACCATATTTAGTATATCTACACTTAATTTGTTGCATGGATTGTACTAATTAGTTATTGCTAGCTCATATTTGCCTGTCCAGATCTTTATTTTTATGGACTCACATTCTCTTCCTACTTGAACAGTACTGAACCTTATTCCACTTCTGACAAATGTGGCCACCCCACCACCTTTCCCCATCTTCCTGTCATTCCTTATAGCAGTGTATCCTTGTATTATGAAATCCCATTGCACTCTCAGCCATGTTTCTTGCACACAAATTATACTGGGTTTAACCTGCAGATCTGAGACAAACTTCTTAAGCTCTTGTCCATTAGCTATAAGACTTCTTGCATTCCACTGCAATATACTTATGACCATGATGATCCACCACCGCATAGTGATGTCTGTGACGATGTCTGCGAACTGGGTGAGCCTCCTTTCAACATTTCCTCCACTTCCTCCCACCCAATGGCCTCAACTCCCAGATATTTCTCTGCTGCTTTCACTATTATTTTGTTTTTTTCTGTTTTCTTGTCTGTTTGCGCAGTACCGTTAATTACCTCAACCATGAACAATATAAAGTGCCTTTTCTCCACAATCAGCGTGTCCTCTTTAACTCTGCTGCATCCCTCACATGCTCTCATTTCATGCCTGTCTGCCATCTTAACACTACTTCCGTTTGGCTGCATCCCCACCTTTCTGACCGCTTCGGCGTATGTGATCCCTTGGGATGTTTTCACCCACTGCACCTCTTCTGCTCTCTTACTTACTGCACACCCTCTATATGCAGAATTATGCTCCCCTTCGCAGTTGCAGCACTTTTAGCACTTTTACGTTTAGCTCCTCTTTCACATTTCCCATGCTCATGCACCCCTGCACACCTCCCACATCTTTGTTTTCTCTTGCATACTGCCGCTACATGCCCATATCTCTGACATTTGAAGCACCTAAGCGGCGGAGGAACATAGAGCCTCACATCATAGCTCATATATCCAATGAACACTTTATCAGGGATTCGATCCTCATCAAATGTAAGCAACACCGACAGACTGTCACATTTTTAGCCCTCACGAGTAGTTTGCAGGCGTCTAACTTCCCTCACTCTTGCACCTTTCACGTTCTCTTTAATCTGTTCAGTGCACACTCTAAGGGGAATCCCAAAAATCACTCCTCGAGTGAGACCCCCACCAGTAGCTATCGTTGCTTTAACTCTCTTCCCCTCGATCTTATTCAGTCTAATCGCTTTCCCTAGTTGTGCGCTGTCTCGGCAAAAAATCAGCAGTGCTCCCCTGCGCAGAACTTTCGCACTCCTTATCTCTCCCACTAGACTGTTTATCCCCTTGGTAAGGAGAACCGGGTTCCATTCACCGAACGAAGCACCTTCTTGCTCCAGTCTGATGATTACCTTATGTTCTTCCTCATTCCCTCTCGCTTGCTCATTATCTGTCTCTTCTGACATTGAGCTCCTTCCTTTCTGCCCCACTTCCTTGCGTTTTCGCCTGGCTTTCCCTATTTTTACTTCACTCCAATTTTCACTTGTCCCGCCACCTTGCTCCATTCCTAACTCATTTCCTGATCCGTCACTTCCTTCTGCCATCTCCTGTCCATTCACAATCCGGTTGTGCCTACTCCGCCTCCCCGCCACATAGACGCCTCATTGAGCGCTGGACCTTATGTCGACGTCGCCGCCATATTGGATGCGGCAGCTCTGCCCCAAGAAGCAATACAAGTCAAGGGAGTGAACTTTATAAAGCGCGCTTCTACAAAGTGCTATACGTTAATGTCTCTCATTTACACATCCACAAAAATACTAATATCTTTGGGAAATAGATAGGAACCAAAAACAACGTCTGTAACGTTCTCTGATGATTATAAATATTAACTACTCCGTATATTTTTAGTATACAGGTCGGCACCAAACCGCAGGATGTATTTTTGCAATGTTTTTGTGAGTGTTGATAGCTGCCAATGTATGTAACTCTGATACTGTGATGAGAAATTACAGTTAAATATTGAATATGTGTTTATAATTACCAGATCCTGACAAGTCTAATATTTTTCGTTGCCATATCTCTCTTTCTTTGGTAATCAATCAGATATCTCGACCTAATTATTTCTCAAAGCTCTGAATGCACGGTTCTTTTCTGTTATAGCTTTATTGCATTGAGCGGTCCACCATAAAACCATTTTCTTTTCCCCACTGAATGTGCTCTTAGGAATACATGTTGATGCAGCACTAATAAGAAGAACAAAAAGTTACAGCTGCTGCACAGCTATCTATGTCACCCTCCACTGAAATTATCCCTGGTCACTATCTTTCTACTGTGTATCCTTCCTGTGAATGCATATCAAAATTAATAGGACACAAAATCAGAAAATGATCACTCCCTATTTTAGTATCAGTTATTACTTTCCATTCACATAGGTTACTCATATATCCTGACACTAGGGTTAGATCTAGACTCTATTTCTTATAACTAGTGCAGTGCTCGTAGGAAATATGTATTCCTATAGAAAAGTGGGAGGTTAAGTAGCTTGTTAATGGATGGCCAAATGAGGCTGTGTTTGAAGGTGGGCGTCAGGGATATTTAGGTTTGTTGTGAAATCCGATATTCTACTGTATAATTGGCTGTTTTTGACTATTTTTGATTTTGCCATTATATTTCAACTTAAAAACTATTTACTTGGTGTCATTATTTTCAGCACAACCTCACATGTGTGACTGTACAAATATTTTTTTATTTTGACATACTGTATTAACACAATGGACCTAAAATCACAAAAAAACATAGAATCCGAGAAGAAAAAGGCAGATTTTTTTAACTGTGAAAACCACAAATATGTTTAACAAACCATTTTTTATTACTTATAATGCAAATATAAATTGTTGTTTGCTAAATATGTGCATATATTTTAAAAATGTACAAAGTTATATGTAACTATTTACATTTAAATGCAGGCAATGCTCAGGTCTGCCTGAGCTCCTTCCAGCTGAATGAAGAGCTGCACTGCCTGCTCCACATTCAGCAGTCTCCTCATTGTTTTGACTCATTAAACAGAAAACCGACTCCACTACACACTAAACACACTACACCAAACACTACATAATACACTAACTATACAGTCCAAACACGCTAAATGTCACAAATCTCTCAACTCTCAATATCGCTGTCTCTACACGGACCGTCGTTGCATGTCATTCATCCGCCTCCATCCCTCCCACAACTTCCTGTTCCTCAACAACCAAACTTGCTGCTTGGACACTTTCGTGACAAAAGCCCGTTTTTACCGTTTCTTCCTGCACCAGACACAAAGCAAACGTGATGGCAATGTTTGCGAAACAGCATGGCGGACATTATTTACCCAAGTCCGGTTTTGGACGTGCCGGTGCGTCCGGTCCGTCGACTTGGGAGGTGGGCAGCTAGCAGCTAGCTACACACGAGCATCCACAGATTCCGATTCCACTTTGTTGTCCGCGTGTCTCCGGACCTCCTCAGACCCGAACAGACTCGGTCCGGACTCGTTTAGTCTCATTAATCCACAACAATCAGTTTAGATGCACAGAACGGGACCGAACCGCCGACAAAACCCTGGCCCAGCTTGAGCCGCTGCAGGTATAAATATGCTTGTTTCTTAATGTATGTCGTGGGCTTGAGCTCTGCAGTGATTGGCTCCGGTGCGTACGTGGCTATGGTGTACAGTGATTAGCTCTGGTGCGCACGTGACTGTGGTGGCTCCGGTGGACAATGCTCGCAGAATTTGTAAAGCATTTATGAAATAATTTATTAATGGTATCATTGCAGTCCAAACAAATCCAATGTCACACACCCTTGAACCACGCAGCAGCCATGTTGAAACTCTCAGAACAGTCTGATCCTGATCCGCAGAGATATTTGAGGAACAGACACATACACACACAGACAGACAGACAGAGATTCCTTGCTTTTATAGAGAGATGACAAGTGCTCTCTCCTCGATTAATTATACCACTTCTCCAGTATCTGTATGTTCACTTCCCCAAAGAGTACTGCGGACATTGAAGTCTCCACACCAAATGTATCTTGTGGCTGCACTTCCTGATGTCTCCTGCAATGTTTCCATTGTTAAGTTCTTGCAAGGGTTGTATAAATACTTTAACATCTCCTCTGGGACTACACATTTCTGTCACTGTGCATTCCTACTTATTTGGTACATTGATTCTTCTATAAGCTAAAGAGTCCTTAATAAATGTTACTCATCATCCACCTTGCCTTCCATATCGTACAGAACTATATTCGCGTATGACAAAGTCCAAGTGTGGTCTTAACCATGTTTCTTGTATGCAAATAATATCTGGTACCATTTTCATTTCATCAGCAACAAGTTTCTTGAACTCTTGCCTGTTGGCAATAAGCTTCTGGCATTCCATTGTAGGATATGGATTACCATTAGGATGATACTAATACCCTGAGACAGTCCATCATAGTTTTTTTAGGGTTCAACATTTCATGTATCAGTTCAGCTGTAATTTCACTCAACCCCAGGATCTCTACAGCTGCCTCAACAACTGTCTTGATTCTATCACTTTTTCTGTTTTGCTGCATTGCAACATTCACAGTCTTGCAGATGAAAACAACAAAGTTAATTTCGTCCACAATCAGTATGTGTTCATTAATCTCCTCTATGTATGGATTTGGTGTAGGAGACGGGAACTCTTTTTGTTGGTGAAAAAAGTGAAGGAAGGTGAGCTGGCCAGACCCAGTGTTGTCCACGTGGTAAATAGTGCAAGGGAGTCCACTATTTATCATGTGGGCAGCGCTGGGCCTGTCCAGCTTACTTTCCTTCACTTTTCTAACTGCATCAGCATATGACACCTGGTTTGTTAATTAATTTGTTTTGCACCTTTGTTGCTTGCCTTTAAACAGGGCACCCTCCATAAGCAGCACTATGTCCTCCACCTTTCCATATTCATGTTCACCTGCACATCTTCTTAGTTTTCCTTTACATTGTCCTGCAGTGTGACCCATTCTCTGACACTTAAAACATCGCAATGGTGCTGGTGCTCTCTCACATCATTGCTCAAATATCCCATTCTTACTATCTTAGGCAAAGTGTTTTCAAACTGGCAGACTGTCTGTTTTTACGCCCTCATCCGTCGACACTGCCAAAGGTACAGCATAAATAACACCTTTAAGTTTTGCTACTTTTCCTGGGACGTGAGCACTGATTTTTTTCTCCATTTAATCTCTCTGCATCTGATCAAGTATTTAACTTGATCTTCCATTTCTTTTTCAATTGCTTTTGTCAGTTTCAGTTGATGAAATGTCCCCCTTCTTTTTTGAACACTTTTTTTAACTTTCCATTTCGTTTGTTCAGTCTCCCCCTCATAGTTTTTTTAGCCATGGCACCAGCCTCCAAGCCAGAAGCTGCACTACCAGAGCTGTCACTCCTCTCTCTCCTTTTAGTGACATCCTGCCACAGCATGATATCACTATAGTCCATCTGCATTCACGGTACAGTTTGTGCTAATCCGCCAATACTCCATTCACTTGTCTCTTGAGATCACGTACTCCAACAATTCTCCGTTTTATATTTGATTTGACTTTCTGTGTGCCTACATTTTTTGTGCTTATGTGAGATATTGAATGCAGCGCGGTGACAAAGATGGGAGTACACTCGCTGCTACTTTATACTTCCACTTCACTACATGTTGGGGGCAAATATCGGGGGGCACCACATTTATCTGCCAAGCTTTCATCACTAGTTTCTTTGCAGATTGCATGCTGCATCAGAGCCAACCTAGGGAATTTTAAGAGTATTTTATTTATTAGTGTGAATGCTGAGTCAGCATTCACACTATTGTTCTTGTGGAATTTATTAGTGTGAATGCTGACTCAGCATTCACACTATTGCTCTTCTCGTTTATTATTCTTCTTCCGTACGTTTTTCGGCACGCTTCTTCTCCTACAAATCTTGAGCTATTGAAACCATTCAAGTATCAAAATGTTCAGCTTTTTAAGGACATTACTGCTTGTATTTTTCTTTTTTCTACCTTTTATACTTTTGGAAGTATTCAGCTTTTTCTGCAAAATTTTCCCCATTCATCCCTATGGGGAATGTTTCAAATTTCATTCTGCTATAATTTCAGCATACGTTCAGCTATTGAAACCATTTAACTATTAACATGTTCAGCTTTTTCAGCTCTTTCAACCTTCAGCTTTTCAACTTTTCCAATAATTCAGCCTTTTCCAAAAAATTTTTAACATTGAATCAAATGGGAAAAGCTTCAAATCCTCTTCAAAACTCGTCGCATTTCAACCTCATCTTGTTCTTCATACGTTGAGCGAGAGACACCATTCAAACTTTAAACCAGTCTCAAGACCTTGAACTATTGCCAATGTATTTAGTTTTTAAAAATCTTGTTCGGTTTTGAAATGGTCGCAGTTTTAGTTTTAAGAACTTTTAGCTCCTCTTCTGATTTTATAATGGGTGTGTATTGCGTCAGCTAGAGTGTGTGACATCATCGCCAGAGTGTGAGGCAGCTCGAAGAATGGGAGATAAAATTGTCTTCAGCTTGATTTTGATCCCTCACCTTTTACTTGACATAGACAGTATATGCATACAAATGTAGGAAATCTTGTTGGGTGTCAGGTGGTGGTCTTATTTCTGATGTGGGACTTACAGTTTTGGATTTAGAAGCCCGAGAGCGGCAAGAAGTCAAAATGTAGCGCCATAAGCCGCAATGTTAATTTTGAGGCTAAATTTCTGGCCGAGAGCAGACGGTACCTGATTTGTCTTCGCTCCTGTGTCCTCATTTCTCACTCGACAGAAATAAGCTGGATTTGGATCCCACATCTTTTACTTTACATAGACGATGCAGCCATTTTAAGCTCTTTCTGCCTTTAACTTTCCACTTTTTCAGTCTTTTTTCACCTTTTAAGCTCTTTCACCCTTTAACTTTCCACTTTTTCAGTCTTTTTTCACCTTTTCAAGCTCTTTCACCCTTTAACTTTCCACCTTTTCAGTCTTTTTTCACCTTTTTAAGCTCTGTCTGTCTTTGACTTTCCACATTTTCAGTCTTTTTCCACCTTTTTAAGCTCTTTCTGCCCTTTCTGCCTTTTCAGTCTTTTTTCACCTTTCAAGCTTTTTCAACCCTCCTACTCCGCAACTTTTCGGCCTTTTCAGTATTTTTTCACCTTTTTAAGCTCTTTCTGCCCTCTTGCTCTACAACTTTTCGGCCTTTTCAGTCTTTTTTCACCTTTTAAGCTTTTTCAATCCTTCTACTCTACAACTTTTCGGCCTTTTCAGTCTTTTTTCACCTTTTTAAGCTCTTTCTGCCCTCTTATTCTACAACTTTTCTGCCTTTTCAGTCTTTTTTCACCGTTTTAAGCTCTTTCACCCCTCTTAGTCTACAGATTTTTAGCCTTTTCAGATATTCATCTTTCTGCCTTTTCAACTCCTTCAAACATTCAACTTCATGTTCTGCAATTAAAATGTTCAACTTTTTTAAGTCTTTCAGCCCTCTTCAGCTTGTCTGTTTTTTCATCTTTTAAAAATATTCGTTATAACTACACCGGTCCAGTCAAATAATGGCCACGATTCATACAGATGTCTTTTCAGGGTTTATTCTCTCCGTCTCTCTGTCTCAGCAGACACCCAAACACCGTGAAAACTACAACACAATAAAAACATAAAGGTTTCACAAATCACATACAAATCACATACAGTTCATAAGCCAGTGTCCATTACAGTTTTTCCCGATTGTTTACACACATTTTCTGAAAGCATACCTCTTACTCTCAGAACTCTACACACAAATCAAAAAACACACACACAACGGGCAAAACCCCTCAATTCTCCTGCAAAAT
>CAEMYA010000354.1:106940-129475 GCA_903131615.1 Diplodus sargus
TAAAGCAGGAATTGTGCTTGTAGTTTCGCAGAATTGGTTCAGGGGGTTGCTGCATGGGTTACATGTTGTGGTCATTGTGTCTCAAGTACCAATTTTTGTGTGTAAACAATCAAGAAAAACTGTAAACATATAAAGGAAATTACCGTGTGCGCCTCTTGGACCACATGTAGCACAACTCATCTCTGCAGTGGCTTCTTTATCCTCGACAGCCGCGCTTTTTTACCCAAAACTCCACTGAAGTGACCTCACCTCATGACTTCACATTTCCCAAAATGCTGTGCAATACATATTGTGATACTTATGTTCAAGTAGGCTATATCTTTTAACATGGCTTAAATGATCTTGTTCATAAACAGAAACATACACAACAAACACATCACTCAAACTGTCTCTGAGACAGTTACATTCGTCTTTCTGCCTTTTAAGCTTCTTTATACGTTCAGCTTCATGTTCAGCTACAGAAACTGTTCAGCTATCAACATGTTCAACTTTTTAAGCTCTTTCAGCCTTTAACTTTTCAACTTTTTCAACTTTTCGACTTTTTCAGCTTTTCGGCAGTACATTCAGCAGATTTCGCTTTAGCCTTCAGCATTCACACTGCATTTTCGCAGGAAATGCAATTTTTCTAGTTAGTGTGAATGCTGACTCAGTATTGTTCTTCTGGAATTAGTGTGAATGCTGAGTCAGCATTCACACTATTGTTCTTCTGGAATTTATTATTATTCCTGATTCCGTACGTTTTTTGGCACCTATCTCCTCCTACAAATTTTGAGCGATTGAAACCATTCAACCATCAAAATGTTCAGCTTGTTTAGGACATGATGGCTATTACTTTTAGCTTTTCTATCTTTTATACTTTTGGAAATATTCAGCTTTTTCTGTTAAATTTTCCCCATTCATCCTTATGGGGAATTTTTCAAATTTCATTCTGCTATAATTTCAGCATATCTTCAGCTATTGAAACCATTCAACTATTAAAATGTTCAGCTTTTTCAGCTCTTTCAGCCTTGTAGCCTCCTTTCAGCTTTTCAACTTTTTCAGCAATTCAGCTTTTTCGACACATAACATTGACGCAAATGGGAAAATCTTCAAATCCTCTTCAAAATTCCTCAACTTTCAACCTCTTCTTGTTCCTCATACGTTGAGCGAGAGACACCATTCAAACTTTAAAACACTCACAAAACCTTGAACTATTGGATCTGTATTCAGTTTTTTAAAATCTTGTACGGTTTTGAAATAATCACACTTTTAGTTTTAAGAACTTTTAGCTCCTCTTCTGAGTTTATAATGGGTGTGTATTGCGTCAGCTAGAGTGCGTGACATCATCACTAGAGTGGGAGGCCGCTTGGAGAATGGGAGACAAAATTGTCTTCAGCTTGATTCTGAATTCACATCTTTTACTTGACATAAGCAATATATGCATAGAAATGTAGGAAATCTTGTTGGCTTTCAGCTGATGGTCTCATTTTAGATGTACGACTTACAGTTTTGGATGTGGAAGCCCTGGAGCGACAAAAACCCAACCAGCCGCTCCATAAGCCGCAATGTTAATTTTGAGGCTAAATTTCTGGCCGAGAGCAGACGGTATCTGATTTGTCTCTCGCTCTCCTGCCCTCATTTTACACTCCTCAGAAATATAAACCATACAAATATTTTGACGATAACCATCACAGTTTTTTCAGAAATCGCAGGAGTTTGGGAGGCGTTTTCCCATTCATTCCTTATTGGGACAGTTTCAGATGTGGCTGTGCTCCTGCTGCAGCATGTCTGCAGCCATTTTAAGCTCTTTCTGCCTTCAACTTTCCACCATGTCACCCTTTTGTCACCTTTTAAAGCTCTTTTAGCCCTCTTACTCCACAGCCTTTTTGGCTTTCTCGTTTCTACCTTTTATACTTTTGGAAATATTCAGCTTTTTCTTCAAAATTTTTCCCATTCATCCTTATGGGGAATTTTTCAAATTTCATTCTGCTATTACTTCAGCATACCTTCAGCTATTGAAACCATTCAACTATTAAAATGTTCAGCTTTTTCAGCTCTTTCAGCCTTGTACTTTTCAACTTTTTCAGAAATTCAGTTTTTTCCCCCCAAAAAATTAACATTGAATCAAATGGGAAAAGCTTCAAATCCTCTTCAAAAGTCATCGCCTTTCAACCTCTTCTTGTTCGTCATACGTTGAGACACCATTCCATTGCTCTTTCCGCCCTCTAACTCTTCAGCTTTTTAGCCTTTTCAGACATTCATTTTTCTGCATTTTCAGCTCCTTCAAACATTCAACTTAATGTTCAGCAATTAAAATGTTAAACTTTTTCGGCTCTTTCACCCCCTTAAGCTATTCTGCCCTGTCAGCTTTTTAAAATATTCACCTTTGTGCCTTTTCTACTCCTTCAAACATTCCGCTTCAGGTCCAGCTATGAAAATGGTGAACTTTATGAACTCTTTTAGCCCTCCTAAGCTTTTCTGCCTTTTCAGCTTTTCAAAATATTCATCTTTTTTTTGAGCTCCACACACTATTACAACTTCGAAAAATAGCAGGGGTTTGGAAGGCGTTTTCCCATTCATTGTTGTGGGGACATTTTCATATTTGGCTGGGCTCCTGCTCCAGCATGTGTGCAGCCATTTTAAGCTCTTTCTGCCTTCAACTTTCCACCTCTTCAGCCTTTTTTCACCTTTTTTCTGCCCTCTTAAGCCTGATTTATGCTTCTGCGTCGCTGCGACGGCGTAGCTACGCCGTCGACGCAGACCCCTACGCAGACCCTACGCCGTAGCCTGACGCGCGCCTCCAAAAAATCCTGACTACGCGTCACGTCGACGCGTCGAGACGCGAACGGCAAGGACTGTGATTGGTCCGCTCAGCAGTTTTTCCGGTCAACAGTATAACAACACCGCCAATTTGAAAGTTTTTGTGGTACGAGCGGCAACCACTTGAACACCTGTCGTGTGCTCAAGTTCTGTCCATTCGAACTTAATCTGTCAAACAGCAGCTTGGATTAGCGACACGCAAACGTCAACACGCAACAATCAGAGACACACAAACTGCTGCGGACTGGTTCGCACGGCCAGTTAAAGACAGCGTGAATGCCATTTAATTCAACTAACAGCAAAGTAAAGTGAGAAACTTCTCGGTCAGACTGACAGACAGCTGTTAGCTCCGTTAGCACCGCTGCCTGTCTGACTATGAGTTGTTAGCCTGTTAGCATAACAAACCTGAATCACTGACGTTGATGACGTCCCCCGACACCAACGCGTTCCCTCGACGCAGAACTTGGAATGCTCAATGACGGCGTAGGGTCGACGACGTAGCTACGCCGTCGACGCGACGCAGAAGCATAAACCAGGCTTTACTCTACAACTTTTTGGCCTTTTCAGTCTTTTTTCACCTTTTTCAGCTCTTTCCGCCCTCTTACTCTATAGCTTTTCAGCCTTAACAGATATTCATCTTTCTGCCTTTTCATCTCCTTCAAACATTCAACTTCATGTTCAGCAATTTAAATGTGCAACTTTTTCAAGTCTCTCAGCCCTCTTCAGCTTGCTGTCTTTGCATCTTTTACTGTTCAGCTATCAACATGTTCAAGTTTTTAAGCTCTTTCGGCCTTGAACTTTTAAACTTTTTCAGCTTTTCGGCAGTACATTCAGCATTCACACTGTATTTCCGCAGGAAATGCAATTTTTCTAGTTTTATCTGCAATCATACAAACAAACACCGATTCTGATCAGTGTATGTACAGCGTATACATACTGTACATGTACTTATATTTGACACGTAAATGCATTTAATATCAGAAAATTAATGACTTTTACTCAAATGTATAGGTGTTGTGAAGTGTCTATCTCAATCTTTTAGTAGGCAAACAGACGGAAGAGAAGAGCCTGCTCTTTGCACCAACCATGTGCTTTATTTTAACTCAGGTCAATTACAACAAACAACAGTCAGCAGCGCCCTCTGCTGACTAGTGTGCAAGTGCAGCTCAAACATCAAAATAAACTGGCTTACGCCACATCTCCCCCTTTTAAAGCTCATGGGAGAGCTTTCAGTATATTAATCATTTGGAACATTGACAGTAACAGTCAAACATGTTCTGGAAAATAACTTTGCATTCTCGGTCCTTTTCTCTTTTCTTACTTCTTTCATTCTTCTTTCAGATTCCAAACTAAGGATGAAATAGCAACACAAACATACAGTATACAACGAAATAAACACTAAAAGACAATGAAACATTTCTAGTCTACAGGGTAGTGGGTGGACTACCACTCCCTGGTGGAATAGGAAAGGGGATTATTCTGCCCTGTTTTGCTTCCCTTCCAACTAACTAAAGGGTTAACTTGATGACAGGTTTCACAACACGTCCTGACCATGTTAGTTTGACTCTGGGTGTCCGTGTCCCAACAACAGTCTCTGCTTCCGTACAGGCAGGGCCAGGGAACTCCTGAGTGATTACGCTGCGGTCTGGTGGAGTGGAGATTGTCCCTGGTTGAGTGTCATTGAGTTCCTGGTTGACAATCCGCAGGTGCCGGCGATTTCGTCTGAAGGTGTCCCCTTCAGGTGTTTTCACAACAAATGATCGTGGAGTTGAGCTTGTAGCCTGTATGACCCCTGTCCCGCTCCATTCCTTCTCGATCTCGGTTTTGAGACGTACCCTGTCTCCCACGTCCAAAACAGGAAGGAATATCTCCTGTTGTAGGTGCTTTCGTAGGCTTTTTTGTTCTTGGCATCGTTCTGCTTCACTGTAGACAGATTGGGCCAGGCTGGCCTCAACAAGTTGTTCAGCTTAGGGACTGTGGTCCGTAGTCTCCTCTCCATAAGGAGTCTAGCCGGACTCTCCTTGGTTGGTTCAGTGGCGGTGTCTCTGTAACTCAGAAGGGCGAGCTGAGGGTCTAGTTGTCTCAGGATACTTTTGGCTGTGCGAACAGCGGGCTCTGCGAGCCCATTAGCCTGGGGGTAATACGGGCTCGACGTTGTGTGCTGTATGTCATACTTAGACATGAAGTCCTTGAACTGTTGTGAGGCGAACTGTGGGCCGTTATCAGTTATCAGTTATCAGTTCTTCAGGTATTCCAAACCGTGCAAATATGCTCAGCAGCTTGCTCGTCACGGCCTCACTCGTGGTACTGGTGAGACTCAATATCTCCAGCCATCTTGAATAGTAGTCCACAACTACTAGGACGTTTTTTCCTTTAAACTCACACAAGTCGGCTGCGAGTTTCTGCCAAAGGAGCTCTGGCAGAGGTGTAGTGATGAGTGGTTCCCGGTGCTGGCTCGGTTTGTGTTCGTTGCAATGAGAGCATGACAGCACCTTATCCTTTACTGCTTGGCTGATCTTTGGCCACCAGATTGCATCTCTGTATCTTTCTCGACATTTGTTCAGACCCAGATGCCCATGGTGGATCCTTTCCAGCATCTCTGATCTTAAGGTTTGTGGAATCACGATGTGGTTTGCTCTTTTCAGCAGTCCGTTTTGTCCACTCAGACTACCTCTCTCCCTATAATAGTCCATGGCAGGCCTGGTAACGTTTCTCTCATGTTGTGGCCATCCTGACCTGATGTAGTGTCGGACATACTGCAGGGAATCACCCTTTGCCATTTCCATCTTTATGCGCTCTAGCACTGGCTTATGTCTCTCCTGCTCCTCTATAGCATCCACATATGCTCAGACGTCCTCATTTAATCCAGTGTCGTCCACTGTGGATTCCGGATGCCTCGACAGCGTGTTGGGCCTCGACAGGTTCTTGCCCAGTACGCACTTAGCGACGGGGTTGAACTTCAATAGTCTATACAGCTTTCCAGACCACACAAATACATGTAAAATCTCTCTGAAGCCCATACGCCCGCGAGACATTCTTTTTCTATTTGCGCGTATTTCTTTTCCTCTTCAGTGAGCGTGCGAGAGCAGTAGGCTACAGGTTTGAGCGTGCCCCCATGATCCTGCAGCAGTACGCCGCCAAGTCCATAACTGGATGCGTCAGCGCCTACTACAGTGGGCCGCTTTGGGTCATAGTACTGGAGCACAGGAGCAGAGGTTATCAGTGTTTTAACCTTTTTGAAGGCTTCTTCCTGCTGAGGACCCCACGTCCATGTCACACTTGTTTTTAACAGTTCATTAAGGGGATGCAGTGTGTCGGACAAGTGAGGCACATATCTGCCAACATATTTCACCATTCCAAGCACTCGCCTCAATTCAGCCACATTTTTAGGTGTTTCCAGGGCGATGATGGTGGACACTCTCTGTGGGCATGGACCGATGCCATCCTTGTTGATCACGTGGCCTAAAAAGTGAAGAGAGCTCTGGCTGATCTTACACTTCCTATGGTTAAGCTTCAGGCCAGACCTGTGTATGGTTTCCATGACCTTTTCCAGACGGCCGTCGTGTTCTTCTGATGTGGCTCCGAACACTAAAATATCGTCCATATAGACCACTGTTCCTTCATGGTCCTGCAACAGCTCCTGCATTTTTCTCTGGAATATCTGCGGGGCAGATGTTATTCCAAAAGGGAGCCGTTTGAAGCGGTAGTGGCCATTTGGAGTTATGAATGTGGACAGCTTTGAGCTTTCTTCATCCAGGGCTATTTGCCAAAACCCGCTGGCTGCATCCAGCGTGGTGTACACTGAGCTTCCCGCTAGTTTATGCAGAATGCTGTCGACAGTGGGCAGGACGAAACTTTTCTCTTTTTACATTTTCGTTCAGTCTTGTAAGGCCTACACAAATCCTTACTTTCCCAGTTGGTGTGATCACGGGCACCATAAGCGCAACCCATTCTGTAGGCTCTGTCACACGCTCTATTATGCCGTTCTCCTCCATCCGCTTTAACTCCTCAACTTGTGGTAAGAGTGGAATATGTTTACGGCGGGGTGCTGCTACGCTATATGGCTTGGCATTGTCTTTAAGGACTATTTTCACAGGATCGTTTTTAAGCAGTCCTAACTCTCCATACACATCCACTTCTCCGAGGTGCTGTATCAGGCCCAGGTAAGTTGCAACTGATCTGCTCAACAAGTTGTCACCTGTAGACTTTGCAACTGTCACTCTGAAATAACAGTCTTTAGTTTTTCTTCCTTTTGTTACCTGAATCTTGGCCAAAAACTGTCCCTTATGATCCACTTTTCCTCCTGGACTGTCGATTTTTGATGTCACTGGCTTCAGCCTTGGTTTTTCTCGGAGGCGGCTGAATGTTGCTTCATTTATTATTGTGGTGTCTACACCCAAATCAATCTTAAAGTTGACTGCAGTCCTGCATATCACCAGTGTGGAACGCCAGGGTGGCTCTGTGTCAGTGATGACTTCATCTGCTGTTGCTTCACCCTGATTAGCAATCTCATTTAAGGAGCCCAGGAATAAGCTGTCAATTTCCTCAGTCACTTCTTGGACTTGTTTGGTCCTGCATTTAGCAGCAAAGTGGCCAATTTTGTGGCATTTGTCACAGTCTGGCTCAGAAACTGGACAAAAATGGGAGAACACACGGGGGGGTTGCGAGATAACAATGAAGAATTTATTTACAAAATAACTGTACAAATGTTGTAGCTCTACAAACTAAGGAAAATGAAGAATAATACAAATGAATGAACTAAGAGCTCAGCCAGCATGTGGCCTGCGATCAGGCAGGCACCAAGCAGAGAGCCAGCATCAGGGTGGAGAGAGGAAGAAGACTGGCAGCTCCTCAGATTTAAAAGTTAGGCTTCACCGGGCCCTTGGTGTAAGCCAATCAGCAACCAGCTCTGCTTCGTCTCTGGACTCGGGAGACACCTGGTGCCCTGGTGGAACTCTGCACCCCCATGAGGGAGTAGGGACACAGGCACCCCACTGGGGCTGTGACACCCTCCCCCATAAGAGCAGAGTTCCAACCCAGTAGCACAACACTGGAATCTTCATGAGAACTGACCCCAACTCATCAATCCGCAATACAACATAATAAAATCTACCATTCCAAAATTAACCCTGAACCATTACCACCACCGCAATAATCAGAAGTGCAGTACTGTTTATCAAGCTACATGTAAGGGAAAGTATGTATACAATACAACATATTTGTATGGACATGTGACACCACTCTTACCAAATCCAGGGACATTGTCCCCCCCAGAGTTTTACCAGCTCAGCTGTCCCCGACAACCCAGCAACTCCTGGCACCTAGAGAGGCATGGAGAGTCAATAGAAAGTGACAGACAGACCAGGGAGAACAACCAGTAAATGGTCAGAACAGGTTTCAATCAGGGACCGCCCTTGATAAGGCATCGGCCACAATGTTGTACTTGCCTTTCACGTGACGAATATCTAGGCTATAGGACTGGAGTGAAGAAACACTAGAGGGTTATGGTCTGTATAAACTACTAGAGGAGCACCGGAGTCAACATAAACCTCAAAGTGTTGTAGTGCCCACACCAGGGCCAATGCTTACTTCTCGATTACAGAGTAATTCAACTGATAAGTGTTGAATTTTCGGGAGAAGTAGCTCACAGGACGCTGAACATCATCACTGTCAGATTGGACTAACACAGCACCGGCGCCACGATCACTGGCATCCACCTGCAGTTCAAATAGATGCTCCAAACAGGGGGCTGCAAGGACTGGGGCGGCACACAGGAGATTTTTAACATTGTTAAATGCCTGTTGGCAAGAAGTTGACCAGATATATTTGGCTTTGGCCTTTAACAGGTCTGTCAGAGGTGCGACCACTGCAGAAAAGTTTCTACAGAAACTGCGGTAGTATCCGACCAGACCAAGAAAACGCATAAGATCTTTCTTGGTCGCCGGTACAGGGTATTGCTCTATCACAGCAACCTTCTCCTGTACTGGACAAACCTGGCCTTGCCCGATTTGCTTACCCAAGTATGTTACAGTCGCCTTGGCAAACTCACACTCTGCCAAGTTGATTGTCAAATTCGCTTCACTCAAACGGTCAAAGAGTTGGCGAATTTGAAGGACATGGTCCTTCCAGGTGTTACTATGGAGTACAACGTCATCCAGATACACTGCACAGCCCTCCACACCACCCACAACGGTGTTCATTAAACGCTGAAATGTTGCAGGGGCGTTTCGGAGTCCAAAACTCATAACCGAGTAAGAGAACAGACCAAAAGGTGTAATAAATGATGATATCTCTCTAGCATGTGGAGTCAAGGTTACCTGCCAGTATCCTTTTAGCAAATCAAACTTGCTAACAAAGAGGGCGGAACCGACACGATCCACACAATCCTCAATCCGAGGAAGTGGGTATGCATCAGGTTTTGTTACACTGTTAACCTTTCGATAGTCTGTACAAAACCTGGGACTTTTATCAGCTTTATCCATGATTAAACAGGTCGAAGCCCAGCCAGATGATGAAGGCTGGGCAACAACTGGTTACCCAGCAGAATATGAACACCCTGAATTGGCAATGCAGGGCGAACACCCATAGTGACTTCCCCTTTAACCAACATATAAGCATCCTATCCCCAGTATCCGAATACTGGGAAAATGGTAACACAGAACCCACTACAAAAGAATCGAATGAACCTGTATCCCTGAGGATTTTTACAGGGACTCTTGCATCACCTCCCACTAGTGATACATAGCCATCAGACACAAAAGCTGAAAAATCTGGACGTTCCGGACTGGCATCATTCGACAGCGAGATGCACAAGGACAAGTAGAGGAAGAAACTGGCTTCACACAAGGTACATCAACTTTAGCTGGGTTAACTACTGGTGCCTACTCTGCCTTGTAATGTCCTCTGTGTTTACAGTAGTTACATATTTTGTCATAAGAGTTCTGAACAGGCCTGTTGTCAATATGCTTACCAGGATGAGACTTTGTTGCCTCATCCCCTCGTTTATTTACAGAGAAGGACTGACTGAAATCTCCTTTATAGTCACCTCTGGTTCTGTACTCACGCTCACGATGTACCAAAGCATACTTGTCTTGCCAACTTGGCAGCTTCAAGGGCAGTTTTTACCTTATGTTCATTTATGTAGGTAGCTATACGACTAGGAACAGAGTTTTTAAATTGCTCCAATACAATTAAATCACACAGCGCCTCATAACTATGAACTTCCAGTGAAGAACACCACCTATTAAAGTGAGTTGTGATATCTCTGGCAAACTCCATATGAGTCTGCTTACCAGACCGCTCCCAAGCCCTAAATTTTAAATGGTAAGCTTCAGGGACCAATTCATAAGCTTTCAACACAGCCTTTTTAACAGATGTATAAACCCCGCTTTCAGCTACCGTGAGTGCAGAATAAACCTCCTGGGCTCTCCCTGTCAGCGTACATTGGAGTAACAATGTGCGTTCAGCATCAGACCAACACCTACTGTCTGCAACACGCTCAAACAAGGAAAAGAAGGTGTCTGGATCACGTTCAGAGAACCTAGGAACCAACTTCAAATTACCAGAAATATCAAAGGAATGTGCATGCCCCTGACCAGCACCACCATCAATGGCTAGCTGGCACATCTGCTCCTCCAGCTCCAATTTCTTCACTTCATTCTGCTTAATTTCCATTTCCAAAAGTAACAACTGTCTACGCTCCTCAAAGGATAATCCTCCTGAACTATCCAAAGTTGCAGCAGCTTGTGCTTGAACTTGAAGCAGTGCCATCCTCCTGCTTCAGTTTTAACCTCTATTAAAATTCTTTTCATGTTGTTCGTCATACGCTTATCACCAACATCAACCTCATAGTGTGCAGCAAGTTCTACAACTTCTTCACATGAACACAAGTCCAATAACTCAACAGATGGAGCAGCCAAAAAATCCTGAATATTTTTAGTCGACTCCATAATCAACAGTTACCCTTAAGCCTGTCACAAATTCAAAGACTGATGAACTAGGCCACAACAAACAGAAAAAAAATTTCAACTGGTGTGTGAAATCAGCTTACATGAAAACAGATGTAACCTTGGCACCAAAAGTCTGTCGGCCTACACAGTCAAAGGATTGCTGTATTCTGCCCCTCTAACTACCTAACCAAAAAGCTACCTAAACTTCCCCACTAGCTCTTCAGGTGCTCAGCGGTGGGTACTAACACTGAATACCGTAAGCCCGGCAAGCAACCAGCAATTGGCGACTCACCCGCAGCCTCGGCTGTGCTCCCGACTCCCGACTGTGCTCCCGAACGGTGCTCAAGCCACCGATGACACCACACTACAAAGATCCCCCCAGGACGAACTCCAAAGGGAACTCGCCCCTCACCTAACAGGGACAAAACACAGCAATAGGCAGTAGACTGTTTAACAAACCCCAGAACTCGGTTACCAGAAAATGAAAAAAAAAAACTTGCCTAGATTCCAAACATTTACAGACCAACAGGACAAACAATCTCCACAACAAGTAGCATTACATAACATCCTTCTTTGGAAATGTTCTGGAGCGGATGCAATTCCAAACGGGAGTTTGTTGAAGAAATATCTCCCGATTCTGGAGTTAAAGGAATTTGCTAAAATCCTGATCGTGCGTCTAACTTTGTGAAAACTTTGGTATCTGACATCATTGCCAGTGTTTGGTCAACGGCAGGCAAAATGTGACGCTCTCTCATTACGGCTGCATTCAATGGTGTGAGATCCACACAGATTCTCAGTTTGTCTTTCATCGGTTTTGGCACAACTACCATCCCAGAACACCAGGCTGTCGGCTCAGTCACTTTTGATATGACACCCATATTTTCCATTCTCCCTAGTTCTTCACACACCTTGTCTCTGAGAGGTAGAGGTACTCTTCGAGGTGTTGACAGTGCATAGGGTAGCTCTAGCTCTATGTGGTATGGTTCTTTTAGCTTGCCCAGCCCTTGAAACCCTGATGGGTAAAGTGCCTTAAAGTCCGTATCTGTCTGCGTCACCTCCTTGACTCTGTGCACTAGCCCCATGGCCTCTATAGCTGGCAGGCCCAAAAGTGGTTGTGTCAGTCCTGCCACAACATACACATGTTGATCTGTGGATAGGCCCATTGCACACATTTTGCCCTGGAAACAGCCTTTTACGTCCAGCAAGTTCTGTCCTGGACCAACTAGTCTTTTCAGTGGTTTGTCTAGCTTACCATCTCGCTCTGGGTTGAATACTGTCTCTGGTATTGAAGTCACATCCGCGCCTGTGTCTATTTTGAAATTGATGGCGTCTCCTTTCAGAGTGACTTTTTCAATCCATGGCTTGGTGGTTTGTGTAGACACTTCACCTTAGAATGCATTGTCCTGAGGATCACTGTCCGACAGCACTTCTGTGACTGTGTGTACTGCTCTACCGCTGCGACAGGCCACTGCAAAATGTCCTTTTTTGTGACACCTTCGACATTCCACGTATTTGGCAGGACAATCCTTCCATGCATGTTTTTGTCCTTTTCCACATCGGCCGCATTCTTTTTCACTTGGTGCAACAAACTTTTGGTCATTGTTTCTCTGAACTTTTTTCCCCTTTTCATTGTTTTTATGGCGTCCACATTTGTTTTGGAGTCAACTTCTGGAGCACAGTGGAGTATCGTCTGTTGTATTTGTATGGCATTTCTTATTTTGGGGTAAGTGAAAATGACTCTGTCACTCTGTCTCACTTTTAATATTGCCTTTGCGAGGGTCAATTCAGAGTCCATTTGCAGCTTTTCGGATAATTTTCTGTCCTTTATCCCTACTACAATTCGATCTCTTATGAGTTCATCCTTTAGCAAGCCAAAGCTACAATGTTCTGCTAATTTGTGCACTTCAGTAATGAATGCGTCTGCACTCTCCCCTTCTTGCTGGCGTCTCATGTTGAACTGTGCTCTTTCAAAAATCTCATTGTGCTTGCCTATAAAGTGTTGCTCCATTGCAGCTTTAACTTCATGGTATTTCTTTTTATCTGCTGCTGACATCGGCAAGGCACTCAAGATATCATCAGCGGCATCCCCCATTGCATATAGGAGTGCATTTACCTGATACTCTTCGTCTTGGTCTTTTAATCCGGATGCAACATGAAACCTTTCAAATCTTCTGACCCATCTCGGCCAGTCAGACGGATCTGAAAAGTCGAACAGTTCGGGCTGTGTTATTTGCACTGAAACTGCCATGACGTATTTCTTATCCCGTTGTTTTATGTTCCGTTGCAGACTTTCTCATTCCTTGCGTGTGCTGATTCCCTCTCACCGGTTCGCGCAGCTTCACTGGCTCTCTCCCCGCCTTCGTGAGCATGCAGCGTTCACCGCTGTCCTCTGCAGGTAATCTCTGTCGCCGTGTCCACATGCGACTAAAGTCATAAGCAAAGTATATCGCGGAGATTTGCGTTCTTTGCCACGCTCTGACACCATGTATAATGAAGAGACTGGACGCCGAAGTAATCTCATGTCAACTCCTTTTACTTATTGAAACGAAACTTAAAGCATACACCAACGCATGGCCTCATCGGTAGTGTAGTCTACCGCTACAGAGGTCTCCTGAGCGTCCCCTCCGGGGGAGGAGTAGCAGTCGCGGAGGCCCCCAGAACAGCAGGGATTATTACGCTTGGGGCCATGCTGGAATACACTGGGCCCGACCTACAGGAGACAGCAGGATTGGCAGCTGGTCTGGGGTGGAGATCGCAGAGGATCGTTGGTCGACTGCTCAGTCACTGGAGAGCGTGTCTGACGGGAAAGGAGCGTCACCTGCTGGGAGAGTACAACCGTGGTCTAAATGCCCCCTGTTCTGATGACCCGTTCCTCTCCCTCATCATTTGCCCCAGTGCAGAACAACAGTGTGAGGTGAGCCTGAAGGAGGCCAAGGGCAAGGCACTGTCTGCGCTGATGGTGAAGTCTGAACAGACAGAAACTGCAGCACCCGTCCCAGCTACCGTGGAGAGCTCACCTGGGCTTGGACGAGGAGGTCCGGCCTGAATGGAGGAGTCTCTACAAACCTCCACTCTCCAAGAGGGTGGCAGACCTCCAGTGGAGACTCCTGCATGGGATTTTTAGCTGTAAATGCTTTTATATCTATCCTGAACTCTGCTGTCACAAACAGTGCTGTGTTCCAATATCCATACTTCCATGAGTACACTTAAACGTAGTACACTATCCGCACTTACTAAGTACGCAGATTTCAGCCGGTGAGTGTTGTTCCAAATCTAATACTCCGTGGCGCACTTACCGGAAATTACGATTGCAACAGCCGCCGCAGCTTGTCACCCGCCAAACACATCCCGCTTTGAACGGTGAACAAAAGACATCTACGGCTTTACTTTTTAACAATTACAATCCTACAATCCTGCAATATGGCTCAGCTGCAGGCGCTGTTGTCTCGGTAGCTATTTAAAAAAAAAATCCGAGCTGAGCGCCTCTGCCTGGCTCCACGTCTTCCGCTATGTAGACAAGATGGCGGCCGTTGAGTGTGTATAGTGTACATCGATGCACACTCAATGTTTTTGCCGTTATGAGGGCAACATCCGGGTCCTTTAAGTACACTTCTTTTCGTCGTGATCGGAACACCCTACGTACTCAAACTAAGTACAGTAAGTACGGTAAGTATGGATATTGGAACACAGCACTGTCCTTTTTGTGAGTGTACTCGTCTTACTCCTCTCTTCTCCATGTTGGACTGTTTGTTCAAGAAGGCAGGAGAGGTTTTTTCTCTCAGAACCTTCATTCTTGGCTTCCGATACAAAAAGACTCAAAAGGACAAATGCCAAATGATGAACTTTATTCTGGGTCAATCAAAGATGGCTGTGTACGTGAGTAGGAAGAGGAAGGTGGAGGACAGTGTGGACTCTGACATTGTTTTGTTGCTGAGCAGAATGATAAAAGCCAGGATCTTGATTGATTTTAATTATCACAGAGAAATGCAAGACCTAGAGCGTTTCACAATGACATGGACTCGTGGTTGTGTACTGTGCTCCGTCCAGGAGAATGAACTTGTGTTCTCAGATCAGCTGGTCTGATCCATCTGTTTCAGATTTTATTTTATGGTGTATGCCAGCGCAGGGTTAATGAAGTGGAGTGATTCTATAATTAGGGGTACATTTCATGTCCATAGACTTTATTTATCAGATTTTTCAATTTATTTATTTATTCACTGCAAGCAATGATCAATTTTACATCAGGGCACATTTCTCTTTTATTTTATACAAAAAGTCAACAGATCCCATCATTTATTGAGCAAAAAATGCATATACTAAACTGGAATTGTTGTTTTGTTGCTGTCCGATTAGCTAAATGTCAGGTTTTGCTCCTCAGATTAAACCTAAATGACATGTTTTTGTAGAATATTTTCATAAATATTTGTTCAAAATAATTATTAAAACATGAGAAAGGCATTTTAAAATGTATTTTGTTCATTCATGTACATTAAATCATCCACTTAGTGTGTGTCCGAGAAATCTCAGTCAACCGTGTTACTCTTTGAAATATCGCCTATAAATCAGCGATGGTTTGCTCTGAAGTCACTTGTCCAACATCACTTGATGTCATTTCCTTTTTGGAGGGAGATGTGAAGAGGGTGTGGTGAGTCCAGACCCGTCGCCAAACGTCAGTCCTAAGGGGGGCATATGAAATGCATGGGAGGGCACAATTATTATTAGCCTCCAATACCTATATTTTTAATAATCCTATACTCTATTCATAATCATCACGTTAAACATAACCAACAGCAATATGACCAGGTATAGCCTACGACATCAGTGCACATAATTTACAGCAATACAGTACATAGAAACAATGTTAGGAATATCCATAAAACACTTGACTATACAACTATTAGATGTAACACCAGAAGCATCTTTCAGATATTGCATTTTAAAGCAACAGAGGGATATGCATTGCCAATACACACACACACACGCACGCACGCACGTACATACATACACAGGCTCTGAGACTTTGAACCTACCAGTACTTTGAGTGGAGGCAGCGCTGTCCTCTCCCTCCTGTCAGTACAGCGGGAGGCGGCGTTTTTCCGAGCTGAACCTCCTCATCAACGTGTCCTTCCATTCGGACTTAAATTTGTGAGTGAGATCCTTTTCAAAAGCAAGCTGAATCAGTTGGGCCTTGCGTCTGTGCAGCATACTGCGCCGATGTTCTGAGAAGACGCTTTTCAGCGTGGAAAATGAGTTTTCACACATTGCTGTGGAAGCTCCTAAAGTTAGGGCAAGGGTGTAGGCTGTGACAACAGTCGGCATAGCCTGGAGTGCACAGTTGAATGTGCTGAGGATGTTGGCTATTGTCCATTTTCCATCTTCGGGGGGAACCGGGGTGTCAGTCATTTTCTTCACCAGGAACTCACGAGCCACAGTATATTCAGATGTAATCACATCAGTTCCAGCTAATACCAGGAGAGGGGTTATCTTTGATGGGTCCAGGAAATTATCCTCAGCCTCTGGGTTCAAAGCAGCCAGTGCGCCAATGAGCTCACTACTGCGCTCTCCAAAACGCGCATCCATCTCTCCTTGCACAGCATCGATAACACTGTAAAATATTCTCTTGAACTCAGTGTTTTCGCCTATGTTACTTTGTGGCTGACCTACTGTTTCCTCAACTGCAAATCCGCAGAGGTTCTTGTTAATTGTTCGTCTTCTCTTGCTTGGACCGGGGTTGGTCACCGGCACAGCCTCGGTGGCTGGAGGAGCGCAGAGATCCCACAGTGCAGAAAACTCGTTTTCTGTGCACAGTCTCTTCACGCAGTCAGAAGCGCTGTTCACAAGTGTAACCGCAGTGAACAAGTCCATATCTTCAGCTTGTAGCAGTCTGCTAGGCGGCTCGAAAAGTGACAGCAGTTTCAAAACAAGGTGCGCAATGAAAAGAAAACTGCGCTGCTTAATGGCACGAAGCAGCCCCGTAGCCTCGACGCGCACCTCCGCTCCTAGGCCTCGTGTGTTTTCCACCTCGGTCAGTAATGTGGATATGTCATGAAAACTCTTCACCACAACTTTGACCGTTGCCAAATGGCCAGTCCATCTCTGGTCCAAGAGACGTTTCAGGGTCTCGCCTTTGTACAGAATAGCCACGGTTGGCTTCCTGATGAAGTTGTACAGCATGTTGCATACTCCAAAAAAATCCTTGACAGCTGCTTCACTGGACATGGCATGAATCACAACCAAATGAAGTTGGTGATTAAAGCAGTGAATATATGGTATGGTCCGATCCAGCTTGTTTTGGAGCAATTTCTGCACACCACCGTGCCTGCCAGACATGAGTGATGCGCCATCGTAAACCTGACTCAGGATTTTGTCCGTGCTGAGCCCGGCACTGGTGAGCTCATCGATGATGACACCTGTCAGAGCCTCTGCATCACCTTTCTCAGATGTGGCCATTACCAAGAGGCGCTCACACACACCATAGTTTTGGTCAACAAAACGAACAACAACAGATATATTTTCCTGGCCTAAAGGATCCCGTGTGCCATCCACTTTAATTGAATACCAGCTATCACCGATTTGTCTCACTATCTCCTCTGTCACAATTTTGCTCATCATCTCGATAATCTCGTTTTGTATCTGTGGACTGGTATAGCGCGCATTCTGTGGGATTGTTTTTGTAATCCTTGTCAGTTCTGGATCTTTGCGCATGGTGTACTCGAAGAGAGACAAGAACAGCCCCATGGAGCTATTATCATCCAGCACACTGGCAAAACCAGCATTATCTCCACGTAATGGCAATTGATTCACCACTAAAAACTTCAGCATATCAATTACGGCTGACACGTAGTACCTGTTGCGAGCCAGTTGCTCTGAATTTAAGAGAGTGGAAATCTCTTTCCCTGTCTCTCTACGTTTCTTTGAATCTCTCCACATTGTTTCACAGGCTAAATGTTCTTTTGAGGCTGCATGCTTATTTAAGCCCTTGCCTGATTCAATAGCATGTTTCCAATCATTAAATCCCTTAAGAAGGTCCCGTCCGATGATACAGTCACAGATTTGAATTTCCTGCAGGCATAACAAAATGCCGCGTCCTTTTCCACCGAGTACTCAAGCCAGTCCCTGTTCAAATACCAGCTAGAGGAAAATGATCGTTTTTTTGAACCAAACATTTTGACTGGATATTTCTTCAACACAACCTGTTTGGGTTTGTCCGTGCCGAGGTCACTCACACCCACTGATCCAACGGGCAGTTGTGGTCCAAATACTGCCCCAGTCGCGGTTGCACTTGACCTGCTAGCCTCCGCCCCGTGGCCGCTGCAGGTCCTGCCAGGCCCAGGGTCGGGCTCCACAGAGCTACGAGTAACGGGCTCAGGCTCAGACTGTCGTCCAGGGTCTCCTTCTCCAACGACAACATCAGGAGGCGTAGGTGTCCTATCTGATTTGGCAGAGGAGACTGTTGATGGGCTTTTCAACCACTTACGAATATCCATGATGAACCAGAAATTAAAGAGTAAGCCGCCGAAAACTTATCCAGCTTCACTTTCAAAAATTCGCGGTCACTGTTATGCGGCTACATTGACGTAGGCTACGTCACGTGCGTAACCTAACTGTCTTTTCAGTGAGGCCTTGATAGGCTGTTGCAGTGTAGATTCCCATCAATCAAACAAAATCACACCATTGTTTTTTTATTTTTATGTTTTAATGATAAAGAAGCAATATTAGTATTTCTCAACACAAAATTATCTATGATAATATAATTTTTTTTTTTTTTTTTTAGAGATCTGTGCCTCAAGTGGGGGGGCACTAGCATTTTGGGGGGCGGGCCAGGCCCCCTATGGCCCGCCCATAGCGACGGGTGTGGGTGAGTCTCTACATCTCCTCTTCAATATTTTATCAATAATGTGGTGTGCACATAGAGTAGATCAATTCATTGTCAACTGTGTTACCAACTTCTTCACGTGAACTTGCATTAGATGTTATATTTACAAATATGCAGATAAAGTGTATGAAAGCACGAGTTGATCAAAGTCATATGGTGACAGTTCTGAGGTCTGCAGTGAGCACAAGGCCCTAAAATGGCTGAAATGTCAACTGTGTTACCCGTCAGCCGTGTTACCAGCCACTGTAACACAGTTGACAATGTTGGCAGTTAATTGTTAACTTTGAACTTAATACAATTTTAATTTGTTGAATCTAAATAAAGGTTTTTTTTCTTAAGAAAAGGGTTTTCTTGTTCTCCTGTCCTGTCAACTGTCTTACTCTTGTCAACTGTGTGGTTTTTGTATCATAAATCTTTTAAATGTTGGAAAAATTGTAACAAAATAGATTGGGGATATCTCTGGAGAGGGAGATCTTACATAGGGATGATGAATAATTCTAAATTAGGTGTAATGGGGATTTATGTTGAAAAAACGTTCATCCTTCATCACAGCATCTCGTAGAATGACCATCATGAAGCTCAAAATTCACATTTTTTAATAAGTTTGACAAATAACCTCAAAACCCCTGTAGCATACCCTCCGACAGATTATGGACCCGACTGATGATTTTCTCAAAACTGTCTTTATTTTCACAAACAGCTCCATAAACCAGCTTCCATGAAAACCAACTTGTAGAAAACCAACTTGTAGAAAACCAACGTGAGAACTGAAGAAACACAAAAAGTACAATTACATTTATGTTTCCACTCTGCACTGTACAATACACCGTAGCTTCATCGCAGGTGAGCGAGAATTAGCTTAGCTTTAGCATAGTAACGTAAATTGGAAATATGACCGTAACACACACACTGACCTTATGCCTCCTCGGGGGGTAGCTAATACAGTCTTTGGTATTTTATTCTTGAGTTACCGTTGGTTTATCGCCTTATTTTCCTTAGTTTGCCTTAAAACCTTTTACTTTTACCGTCAGCTTACTCATACCGTTCCTTTGTTTATACCGGAAGCCACAATACCAGAAGGCCCAATACCGCCAGGAAGTAGCAAGGTATGTTAGTGATCTCTTCAAAATAAAAGCTCATTACAAATATAACCTTCAAAACGGACAATATACATATAAAACCAGATTAATTACATTTTAATATAATGTACTCAGATCATGAAATATATTTATGTAACAAAATCATGTCACAATGCATTTAAAGTAATTTAACTATTACTTTTTAAAGATTTTAACTTATTTAACCATTTTAGCAATACAAGGCTGCCCTCTCGTGGACAAAATGAGTACCAGCAATACATAAAATCAAAAGGTGGTTTGCTACAACCCCTGTTGAACCACTGGTGAATAGACTCAAACACTTTCAAAAACGTGTGTCATTAAATGTGTAGTATTTTATATATGTGTTATATGACGCAACATTTGTCCGTAACACAGTTGACAAAATAATGAATCAAATGTTTTTTTCATTAAGATATTTAAAAAGTTATTTGACCTTAAGCTTGCCAATTAATGAATTTAGCACATTAAGGGTGTATATTATGGAAACATCTAGTTTATTTATCAAAAAAGAATACTGATATTTTGACTTTTTGGTTGACATGAAATGTACCCCTAATTATAGAATGACTCAGTGTTTTGAGTGTGGTGATGTTGGACACAAGCCAGTGTTGTGTCCGCATCGGTAGATTGCGGCCGCACCTGCCACCCCGGCGGCGCCAGCTCCGACCCTGGCGATGGGGAGCGTGGGCGCTCCGCCGGCTGTCGGTGGCGTTGTTGCTGCGGTCGCAGCTTCCGTGTCGGACCACGGGGCCGGTGATAAGCCTGTAGCAGCCTCAGGTGCTGACGGAGTACCCTGCAGTCAGCTGCCCGTTGTGGGTGCTGGGACTGCGGAGGGCGAGGTGATGGAGGCCGAGCCAACTCATAGTGGGAAGGTCTTATCCAACAGTCAAGTATTGAGTGAGGATGAGGAGGAAGAGGAGGAAGAATCTGATACTGAGCAGCTCACTGGGGCTGAGAAGGGCCAGAATAGTGATATTTACACTCTTGAGGAAATAAATGATTTTCTTGATGACACTTTTGGTAAATCTGTGAAAGTGCAAGATTATTTTCAGGACACCAATACATTTCTCAGAACCACTGCAGTTCTGCAGAAGCAGGTTGGATTTGAAGCATTAAATGAAAAGAAATGCTACCAGCTAAAAAAAACATGTAACAGCACTGAAGAAGGCTTCTCTGAAGAAGAGAAGCTCTAAAAATTAAGTATTTGTCATGTATCACAGGGTGTTTCTGTTGGTTCACAGTCTGCTGCTGCTCTTCTCTCTCTCTCTTCTGCTATGGATGGACTCAGAGTGGCTTCGCTAAATATGAACGGAGGGAGGGACAGAAAGAAAAGAGCAGTCGCTAAAGAACTGTTCCAACAAAAGAAGCTGGATGTAATTCTCCTGCAGGAAACACACTCGGACAATGAGACTGAGTGGGCTCTGTGGACTGACGTCTCCTGTGTCTAAAGTCACGGATCAAATTTTAAAGGGGGGGTAGCCTTTTGTATTTCCACAAGATTGGATTTTAACATCTTGTCCTCTGTGGAGATTGTGAGAGGACGGGACTTGGTGGTCATGGTGGAGATAGAAAAGGTCCCTTTTTCTTTTATTAATGTCTACGCCCCCAACTCAGGACCAGAGGGAGTGCTTTTCTTTGAGCAGCTGAAAGATGAACTGCTCCTTTTAAGACTCAACAACATCATCATGGGTGGAGACTGGAACTGTACACTTCAGTCTACCATAGATAGGATGAACAAGGAGCCTCATCCAAAGTCTGCCATTGCTTTGAGCAGTCTGGTGGGTCATCTGGATCTCTGCGACACCTGGAGACTACAGCATCCAGGTGACCGACAGTACACCTGGTTCAGAGTAAGTGATAACACAGTGAGTGCAGGCAGATTAGATAGGATCTACATCTCACATAGCCTCAGACCAACACTCAGTGACAGCTTCCTAACACCAGTAGGGTTCACAGATCACCACCTCATCGCAGCAGCTTTCTCATTCCATAGCTAAAGCTAAAGCAACCATACAAAAAATAGAAACAGAAATAAGGCAGTGTGAAGAACATATTAATGACCCTTTAAATAATGGAATTGTAAAACAGAAGAAAAGACACTTGAGTGCCTTCTTACAGGAGAGAGTGAAGGGCACTGGTGAGATCCCGATTCATGGCTCTGAAGGACATGGATGCTCCCACTGCCTTCTTTTTTAACCTGGAAAAGAAGGAGGCAACAAAGAAACTCATGGCCTGTCTGCGTCTCCCAGACGGAAGGATGACGTCAGATCCAGGCCAGATGAGACAATACGCTGTGGATTTTTATTCCTCTTTGTTTAGGGCTGAGGAGTGTGATCAGCGCTGTACTGCAGAGCTTCTGCAGGGGCTTCCTCAGCTCAGCGATGGAGAGAGGGTCGACATGGACCAGGAGCTGAGCCTGAAGGAGCTGACCACGGCGGCCCAACAGCTCTCTAAAGGACGGGCTCCAGGATTAGACGGGCTGTCAGCTCATTTCTACCAACAGTTCTGGGACATGCTGGGTCCGGACCTGCACTCAGTTTTTATGGATTCCTTTAAAAGAGGGGAGCTGCCAGCCTCGTGCCGGAGTGCATTGGGTTTCCTTACTGCTGAAGAAGGGAGATTTGGCCTCCCTAAAGAACTGGAGGCCTGTGGCACTTCTGTGCGCAGACTATAAAATACCTTCCAGGGCTCTATCCAATAGGCTGAGACTGAACATTGAACTGTTGGTGCACATGGATCAGAGCTACTGCATCTCAGGAAGAACCCTAATGGACAATCTCTTCCTGATGA
>CAEMYA010000354.1:140729-170458 GCA_903131615.1 Diplodus sargus
AAAATTGTGCCAAATGCAGAGAATTGTGTGTAGTGTTTTGAAAAAAGTGTGTTTCAAAACTGCAATTTGAGTGTAAAGCAGGAATTGTGCTTGTAGTTTCGCAGAATTGGTTCAGGGGGTTGGTGCGTGGGTTACATGTTGTGGTCATTGTGTCTCAAGTACCAATTTTTGTGTGTAAACAATCAAGAAAAACTGTAATGTCCGCGGATGAAATGATGGACTGACTGCTGAGATCAGCTGTTTCCTGGTTTTAAAACTCCTCGGTTGTGGGTCGCACAGCAGTGCAGGTCATTAACACCTCCGCCCATCTCACCCATGGGCCGGCACATTTCCGCCTCGGTTTTAGATAGCGGAAAATCGGCGAACCAAAACAGACCCCCAATTTGCCGGCCTCTGTCTAAAACCGCGGACCGAGCCACCAAAAGAACAGGCAAATTGGCAGCTTGGTGCTCTGTCTAAAAACGGCTTCTGTTATTCCGTGCCGTGACAACACCACAATGGAGGTAACTTTAGCGCCAGGTTTGGAGAAGTTGCAACGAGAAGTTTACTTGATAATGTCAGCACATCGATTTTAACAAGCACCGGAGATGACAACCATGAATCATGCGACACTGATCACGGATTCAGGATTATCATTTGGGGTAGATGGATTTGTGCCGAGTTCACAAGTAAGGACTCTGACTTTGAGTGGCGTTCCAGTGTACTTTTTCGAGTCGGAGGTTGGGAAATTCCTACTGTACTTTTTGTTTGGGCGGGGGGCGACAGCCATGAAGCTCTTCAGAAGGGAGGATGTGAAGTTCGGGGAGGTGGACCGAACACCAAACACTACGTGGAGTAGCGCCCGTCCTCCTGTCTGTCCGCCCGCCTGTCCAATCAACTCTTCATCACATTTATGCCCGAAAAACAGCGTCTGTCACCGGCAAAAAACTTCACCTCATCGAGTGTTTGTGATGAAAATAAATCACCGCGACCATCAGCCCTGCCGACTGAGACTTTATTGAAATTTACCCGGAAAACAGCCCAGCCCAGTGAGTCACACAGCTTCCAGTTTACTGATGTTGATTATGTAATTATGTAATTTAGAGTGAAAAACGTAACTTTGTCACTTTCCAGGATGCTTGGTGGGTCAGGATCTCAATCACAACATATTATGACAGCATCCATATGATTATAAACTGTTGCGGGTTTAGATTGACGGGGGGGCACGGGGAAAACACCTTGAAAATACACCGCTGTCATCGTCGTGACGTGTACCGTCACGCGTCTTTAGGAGCCACAGCGCCAGCTTTCTGTGTGAATTACACAGCGGTTCGTCTTTGTGGCGGAGATGCTTCGCTCTGTGTGAATCACCATCGGCGGAGAATTGGCGAACCACCACTGCGGAGTTAATGTGGCGACACTGTGTAAAAAGGGCTACTGGTCCAGGCAAAGAAGAAAAAATGGGACTCTCTAACCCCTGCCCCCCTTTATACTGTCTTGTTATTCTGCTTGATTTTTATCTCAAAATAAAGCAGATTGAGGCTTTTAAATATGAAATATTCAAAATTTTCTTCTGAGGGAACCAAGCCCCTGGACCCCCCAAGAGGGGTCTCATCCCTCTCAGCTTTTTCACCCCTGACCCGTTTTCATGCCTGAATATACTTTTGTTAAATTATTGTCAATAATTGTTTTAAAGATTATACTTTTATTGTGTTCAATAAAAGTGTATTTTCCTAAAGCTCGAGACACCTCATATCTAAGCTAGACAGACATTTCCCCGGCTCATTACTGTGCAAAAATGTACTGTTATGTTCTTATGTGTCTAGTCAACATCAGTGCTATTGCTGTAATTTGGATGGTATAGTGTCATGAGTCATGATTATTATCGTGACACCCATGGCCAGGCGTTGATGACTTTCCGCGTACCGGTTCCTGTGGGCCGGCCGAGTCAAAGTCCAGGGCTGTTTTGTAGTCCCAGTCCGTCCCTGCAGCCAAGTGAGAAAAGATAGAGACAGCAGGAGACAGGACAGACTGACAAACACGTAGAGGAGCAACAGACAGAACAGACAGAAGCACATGCAGAGGAGCAACAGACAGAACAGACAGAAGCACATGTAGAGGAGCAACAGACACAACAGACAGAAACAAATGCAGAGGAGCAACAGACAGGACAGACAGAAGCACATGCAGAGGAGCAACAGACAGGACAAATAGAACGACCAACAAGGCAGATGGAAGAAGACACAGAGGAACAGTGAGAAGAGACCCCCCAAATCCAAAAGCAGGGCCAGAAGTGTCGTGCTCTGGCTGGAGCAGATACATATAGATCCGTTTTAAAAAATGAGTGGACCTCTTCATGGCCATTTATTACCCGAGGGAGCCTCAACACACACTACTGGTGTGCACTCTGCTGTATTGAAAACTCATGTTGCCACCAGGGTTTGACAGATGTAGTGTGCCACATAAAAAGCAAAGGCCACCAAGAAAAGCAACAGGCTCTCCAGTCCACAGCCACAATATCCCAATATGTAATGCCCGTTCCCTCTGTTGGGGGGATGTCTGCACAAGAGGTTAAGGTATGATATGTGTAATGGTCCTGTCAAGGTTCAGTATTTTGTTATAGTTGATCACGGTAAAGTCATGGTTGATAGTTTTGACTAATTTATGGTTTGTATTTCAGTGTAGTACAGTCCAATTTTCTTAATTTGAGATCTTAGTTGAATGTGTTTTTTTTACCTGTGCTCTGTTATCGCAGGTGTTTATTTGAAATAAACTATAGTCTTTTGGGAGGATGAATAATTTTTAATTTCTTACAGACAAGAAGGGCTGAGTTCAAAATGACAGCTGGGTTGGTAGTTCACAACGTCCCCCTAGCCTTTGCGGACCACCTGGGAACTCTCCTAAAAGAAAGTTTCAGAGATTGGCAGACAGCGCAGGAGTACAGGTGTGCCAGGACTAAGTCATCCTGCATTACCAATGAAGCACTCGCACATCTAACAACATGAACATCTGTATGATTCTAACTTGTCATCATAGGAGTGGAAAAGATTAACCCGCTTACTGTCCGGGTCTTCATGGGCAGCAAAGTTGTCCACCAGTTTTTAAGTATGTGCACAACAAGTGGGACGAGATGTGGGACAGCAAGTGAGATCTTCACCAAAATTAACTCCACCTTAGAGGAGCATGGCATTCCTTGGGAGAACTGCATTAGTCTATCAGTCGACAATGCAGCGGTGAACTTTGGATCAAGTAATTCCATTGCCTCTAGGGTCCCCCAAAAGCATCCCAACACCTATATTCATGGTTGTCGTGGTCATGTAGCACATAACACCACCAAAGCTGCAGGAGTGGGATTTTTAAAAGTGAGTTGAGGCCTGATTTATCTTTACATGTAACTTTTTATTTGTATCCTAATTATGTACATTGACTGAATGTGTCATGATTTGATTAATGCATTGCAGGTGTCCGGTTTTGATTTGGAGGATTTGGTAGTGGACATCGGTTACTGGTTCAAGGGAAGCACAAACTGGAAAGGATACCTGACAGGTATGCATGTTTGATACTATTAAGTATAATATTGAAATGCTGAGCTGTAGAAAATATATGATATGGAATTAAATGTCTGAAACAGAGTTTTGTGAGCTCCATGAAGCGGAGTACATGGAGGTCCTCCTGCATACATTGGTTCATTGGCCAAGCCTTGAACGTTGTGTGACCAGGATCCTGAGGCTGTATGAACCTCTGGCCAGCTACTACAAATCTGCAAGTATGGTCATCAATTTTCAATTTCATTATACAGCAACTACATGGATTGTTATTCACATACTTTTTATGTCATATTATTATTATTAATGACAACCTCCTGTTTTGTGTTATTGATTGATTGATTCAAGATGAAAATCAGGCCAGGCCACAAGAGGCTTGTGCAGATATTCACTGACCTCATGACAGAAGTGTACCCGCTGTTCTTCCAAGTTACCGCACCAACTTTCACTTCTTTCAACTTGCTTCTTCAGAGAGAGCAGTCGTCAGTATTTTTGTTACATGATGAGGTGGGATTGGATTTAGCTGTTTTGTCCATTCTGTGTTTCTTGCTGATATCTGCAAAGATCATCTAAAACAGGTTTCACCTACTATTTTTGTAAATGTCTGCTATAGATGGTGAAATTCGTACGCAAGCTATATTCCAAGCTCATGGTTCCAGCAGCTCTGCAGGGCCATGAGGAGCTTCGTGAAATTGCCTTTAAAGAGAAGGCAAACCATTTACCAGGTTGCTTGACTATTATTGTGATCAAACACTGTGATCAGAGCCGGATTAAATAAATGGACTACACTAGGCAGACTGTATTTTTTGGGCCCCCCTCCATCGATGTTATTTATGAATTGAAATCTGAAACTTACCAAAGTTACTAATAAGAAGTTAATTCACATTTTACATAGCGTAGTCTTTGGTTACAAGTTGGTTCTTTGTATGCCAAAATAAGTCATGTGTCGTATATTAAACAGACTATTCTTTTATTTTTATTATTTATACTTTATTACACGGCTCTATTAAATGCTATTAAATTATCCTTATCTTATCCATTGCGAGTGTCATTGTTAAGGCAGTAGTACCAGTAAATCACCAATAGGTGTCATCATTGCTATGTAAACAGAGCAAATCAGATAAATGTTGTAAGCTATTGCATTTTGCAGAAAATCTTAATTAAATGTGTGGATTAAATTGAATAGTTAAATAAGTAGTCAAATATCCAAAGACCTATAAAATTTGCAGTAACAGAAAGTGTGCTGTAGTGGTAAAGATGTTTATTTTCATGGACAGCCATCACCTCTCTTACATTTTCTGGTATTCAACACTCAGCAGCTCAGCTCCTGGTCTGTACTGTTCAGCCGTTCTCTCTACTGGTCTGGATGTTTCTCTGGACAGTGTGCTTTACTAGACTGCACTCTAAAAGCAGATTTAATGACAGAAACATCGTAGAAAAATAAGCAATCATTAAATAACTTGATCCATACCTTATGTTTGAACCAAGAACACATTTTTTCACTTTTCTTTTCTAACCTGCTCAGACAACCAAGGAAAACGAGCCTGAATTGGGTGAACAAAAATTCTTGTCCCTTCTCCTGGAGCCCATACCTGTGATTAAGTACAGGAACAAGAAGACGAACATGAACCCTTCACATTTATCAAGACCATTTAGAAACTGTAAAATAATAATAAATAAAACCAGCAGCACTTACTGAGGAAACCATTTAGCATGCTCCACTCAGGGATAATCTTCAGCCTTCCAGCATCGCCGACCTCCATCGCAGCAGAAACACGTCTTGACAGCATCATCACAATCTTTTGGAGAAATAATAAAATGTATATGGCTCAGTGACGAAATAAGGTTTCAAGTTGACCAAAAATGTAAATAGGTTAAAACTGCAGATCAATGTAGTTTTTACCTTTGTTTAGGATGTTATTTACTCATTTTTAAAATCTCATCTCCAAAAAATGTATTTTATTTGATGACACCAGTCAAAAATGTCATACTGGATAACGATAACGATAACAATAACGTTAATGAGTTTTCACATATGTTTTTTAGCGTTATCCCATATGACACAGGATTTTTTCTACGTAGTGTACCAGTGACTGAAAAGAGTATACAAGGCACATTTTAAGAGAGACTTTTTAACCTTTCACCATTGTTTGGGGGTCCTTTTGGGTCTTCCTGATGGCCTAACTTCCTGTCTGATAATGTGTGCCCCATAATGCCCCATAAATTTGCTCCAGATTGCTTGTTATCCCGGATGACATTGGCTGACATACCAGTTTTGGGACAAGCTGCTCCAAAGCATAACAATCCACTGGATGTCATATTTTTTTGTAACATTTTCATATATCAAAGGCAACACTCATACAATAATGCCTGGAGCATCCATCCATCCATCCATCGTCAACCGCTTATCCAAAATCGGGTCGCGGGGGCAGCAGCTTCAGTGGCGAGCCCCAGACTTCCCTTTCCCCGGCCACATCAGCTAACTCTGACTGGGGAATCCCAAGGCGCTCCCAGGCCAGAGAAGAGATATAATCCCTCCACCTGGTCCTGGGTCTACCCCTAGGTCTCCTCCCAGTTGGACGTGCCAGGAACACCTCCCTAGGAAGGCGCCCTGGTGGCATCCTCATTAGATGCCCGAACCACCTCAACTGGCTCCTTTCTACGCAAAGGATGCCTGGAGCAGAGATTTTTAAATTAAATGTTCTTTTCAACTACTTTGTAGCTTTTTTGCATTTCACCATGAGGTCGGAACAGTTATCCGGTATGACATTTTGTGAACATTGTGTCTAATAACTCTTAAACTTTGTAAAACCCTCAATACATTTGCCTATCATTAGATAAACAGAGATTCATAGATTGAATTAATGTGTTTTTTATGAATTTTTTTTTTATTTTTTCACCATAAATGTGCTTTGGACATCAAAATTGCACGTCACGTCATTGTGCCATACATAAGATGAAAGACAGCTGTTTGAGATTTGAAGATGCTTGGTTTGTTCTTCGTATTTCATTTCATTATAGTAGAAAGTATATTATACATTTAATTTATATGCATTTTACATTTGATTTTAATATTCACTTATTCAGATTTAGATTTTTAAATGGAAAACTTACATTTACAGATGCTTTCTCCTGAGTTTTGATGAGGCGAAGTCCTCGACAATGTCTTTAAAATCCAGGGAGGTTGTAAATCATTCTCAATTGCCAACAGGGCGAAGGCATCCAGTTTTTTTTTCTGTTACTGTTGCTCTCCGGTATGTTTTTACTCAGTTCAACAAAGAAAATTATCTTTCTCCTGAACAATTTACAATCAGTAATGTCAGATACATGCAAAGGCAAATGTCCACATCAGGGAAAGCATCCCTCAAGCCTAGCTCTAGGAGCTTCTTGTACATGGCCATGACTGATTCATCTTTCACCATTGAGATGAACTGGCAAAACTCTGCTGTAAATTCCTCCACAAGATATTGAGAGTATATTTTCTTCAGTTTTTCTGTGGCTGCACGGATTTGTTCAATGTCCATTGATTTTGTTTTAGTAAGGAAACCAAATTTCTCCTCCACATTTTAGTATGCGTCTTTGTGTTGTTTCAATTCTTGTGACAAGCAGTCACAGATAACATAATGTGTGTCAATCAGGAATGCTTCACGGCCTGAGCGCCGCACCTCTGCACCTGCAGACTCACCGAACATAACCTTCTTCATTCGTCTTCTTTGGCTATCTGCTTTGTATCCCTCTGTTGCTGTGAGAGTTTTGGCCTCTGCTTCATAGACATCAAAATCATTTCTGGCCTGTCCTATGAACTCTATAAGTGAACTGTACAGAATAGGAATAGTACATACATCAATTTGTACCTGCTGCAATGTAGTGCTGGGCGGTACACCGGTTCACACCGAATACCGGTGTATATTTTCGTTATGATATGAATTTTTAATATACCGTTGAATACACAACGTTCGGAACGCTATGCTGCGACACTGTTTCAGACCGGAACCCTTTCAATGTTGCGCTGCTAAACAGGTATGTTGCGACTGCGAGGGTAATAGTCAGGACCAAAAATTGAAAAAGTCCCTTAGAAAACAACATGGTAGGCATTTTTGAGGAAAAGCACTTTATGCATTGTTTCTGTATGATTTTTTTAGTGCTGAATCCATTCCTGCCGGTTGCCCAGCTGTAAAAGTTACCGTTTAGTCCTTCTTGACCTTTTTAAACCATAAATTACACACATTTTCCAACAATTTTCACCTAAACTATATAGTTTATCTTATCCCTGTGGGATCAAGGGATATCATGGACCCAAAAGCCAACAATCTCAATACTAAATGGACTTTGAGGATTCAGGAAATGTATGATATACCTATACTATTTCTTTGTGAGAGGTTATTGTGAGCCTTAAAATAGTAGTAACCGGCTCAGGCCCATTCACCTCCATTCATTCTCTGGACCAGAATTACATAAAAAAAAAACCACACCAATTATATTGATGTAATGATATTACTACTAATACTAATGCAATAATAATCAAAGGCCAGGTAGACATTTTTCATCCTTTTAATTAATCAGTAAAATTTACTTAACATGGTAACTAATTAGAAATATGAATAGTAATGATTGTAATGGCCGTTTGTCAAAAAATAAACTTAACTAAAACGACCACTTTGGCACCATGGGGGTCAATCGTACGCAGGCAAGTCATAATGTCAAGTCAAAGCTCTTATTTTCTTCATGATTTATTTTCCCAAAAACAATCAAGCAAAACAATAAAACAAACAAATTTTGTTTCCTGCGTGCCTCTCTTGCGCTGGTAAAACCATGTGCCCACCCAGGTGCATTCTGGTCCTCCACCTGCATTCATCCCTATATAATCTCTGGTGCCCAGTGCTACCCAATTTACAGAGCAGAAACAAAAACAAAAAACAAAATAAGCTAGACAAAATAATATTTACCTCAAATTACCAGTAATAAAAAATAATGTCATGAATTGAATCAAAATAAAACTATACTAATCGAACATTATCAATAACAAACAAATAAGCAAATAGCTCCAACACTCCGGCCCCTAATTGTGCCTATATCATAATTACGATTACATTACCAAGAGAGGAGCTATTTCCACAATAAGAACTATGAACAGAGCAGCCCTCTATAGTTCTAGTTATAGTTGAACCTACAGTGAATAAAAAGAAAGAAGATAGAAAGATTAAGAAAGAGAGATAGACAAAGAGAGAAAGAGATGACGATCAGTCCATGATGCTAGACTGCTGCTTCCAGCAACAGACAGAGCTTCGTCACAGGCCTCTCCAGAATGCTGGTCCTTGTTTTAAGGCGCACCGAGCGAACCAGGCCCTTTGCATCTGGTCTGGCATCCAAAACTTTCCCCATTGTCCAAGATCCTCTTGGCATCCACAACAAGGACAATGTCTCCAGGAGTGAGGCTTCTTCTTGGCTTTGTCCATTTGTGTCTCTCCTGCAGCATAGGTAAGTACTCAGAAGTCTACCTTTTCCAAAAGAGTTGAGCCATGTACTGTATTTGCTTCCACCTTTTCCTGGCGTATAGATCACTTTGGTCAAAAAGTCCTGATGGCATGATTGGTTTCCTGTTACGACCAGGGCCTAGGGGAAACCCTGGCGCAACAAAAGTGAGAGACTCCCCTCTTCCTCTAAGCACCACCAGCAGCAAAGAGCGTTTTTAAATAGTTTTATTAACAAATATATTTTCCACAGTCACACAATTGCTGGCAGTCTGGGACAGCAGAGGAGAGCCTACAGGAACTGGGCGGAGCCAGCCTTTAAACTTCTGGTTCCAAGGCCGCAGCTAATCAGCTGCCTGCGGCAACCTGCAACCACTTAACACCTGCGCTCAATCTCACACACACACACTCAAACAGGTAAAAGAGGGATATTAAAACAGACAAATAGAAACATGACCTTGAGGGTGGTAACACCTCCCCCCTTAAAACTGAACATTTCTCCTGAAAGAAATGTTCATGTTCAAGCAATGCAGTCAGGTGTAGATCACACGTCTTTTCCCACTTAAAACCAATCTACATAAAAACAGGACCCAAAACCTGGTTAGTGGGTGCCACTCCCACAAACAAAATGGCCACCACCACGAGGAGAGACCACAAAAGCAAATACAATCCAACTGTGGTAACAGACACACACCAAAAACAGCAACAGGTGACCAACACAACCATGGAGTGCAACAGCCACTGCACAAAAGGTGTCACTGTGTAGCCACTACTACACACAAATGTTGCCAGCTTACACCTAAGATGCAACCACAAGTGACCCAACAAAAGTGACTGCCACCACCACACTCAAAATGGACACCTCATGATCTCAAAACCACACGTTACTATTTAATGGAGTGCAACAGAAAGAGACAAAGTGACCGGACAAACTGGGAAGACAAACCCGCCACTCACGATCTGGGGAGCGATGCCATCCCAATCACACTAATTAATACACTAAAGCAGCAACACCTACGTGACCAAACCAAAAGTGGACTGCAACAACCACACACAAAAAGGCATCACACTGTAGTCACCACTACACAAATGTTGCAAGCTTACTCTTAAGCTGCACCCACAAATTAACCCTACAAAAGTGGAGTCCAGTTCCACAACCAAAAGGTCACACAAAGTTACAGCACAAAAGTATTAATCAGGGTCACACATCACAACGTGAACACAAAAGCAGCCAACTCACACAAATCTATGTTGTGTGAGTTGCAAACTATAAAAAGGGAAACTGTAGAGACACCCCAACTACCTGCCTACAAAAGGTGGCTAACTCACCTAGCTAGTCTTCAGTGGCTTGCCGAGCTCGAGGCAACTTTAAACGCTGAACTCAGTGCGTCACCGAAGACCAGGAACCTAGTCAACTGTAATACACTGAAGCGTACCCCCACCCAGAATTACCACCAAAAATAAGAAAGGCAAAATAACAAACATGGCAAATTCTTGAAAATGCCCAGCAGCTTACTGGTCAGGGTGCTCAGTCAAAAATACAACTTACATGCAGCAACAACAAATTAACAAAAGAGATGACCACTACACCCAACTAAAGGCCACTTACACAAACAAACTAAACCAAACTACAACAACCTCACCTCATGGACATTCAGATCCCGGACGAGCCCCCAATCATGTTATGCCCCAGTCTAGGGGGCCTAGGACATAACATGAAAAAGCCCCATCTTCCCCAAGTCCCAAGTGACCACAACACTGATTTTGAAGAATACTAAGAAAAGGATTTATTTACAACAAATTATTGAAAGTGACAAAAATAGGTAACAATATATATAAGCTGAGCTATAGGCTTCAGGGTGGACTAAGGCCCAAATAACAAACAAAAGGTTCCTGTCTAGGAAATAATAAACCTTACCTAACCAAACTTAAGAACAAACAAATGACACAAGACTTACCTCCCTAACTAAATAAACAGGAATAAACATTGTTAACAAAACTCGCAGTCCACCCTTACTACTCAAAATAAACTAAACTACTCAAAAGGACTACAAAGCTGAAGTGTGGCCGGTTGGGATATGAGGAGGATGAGGAATGCCTGCTGCCATCAGTCGTCCACCATCTTAGCTCTTTATATATCAGGTGGTGGTGAGTGCCGCCAATCAGGAGCCAGGGCCTGGAAGCACTCAACCAATCATAGGACAGCTATGGCACACACCTATTTGCATGACGGCTGAAAGCAGATAAAGAAACAGCACACACACACACACACACACACACACAGCAGCTTGGCTAACAAAAATAATGACTACAGTCATAACATTCCCCTTCAACATTAGAATGTGATTTGGTGTGAGCGCTTCAAGGTCATTCGGGTCATCTGAGACCTTTGCAATGGGTCTGTCATTTAGAATTGCCTCAACCTCACAGAGCCCTTCATCATCCAGAATTTGCTGTTTCAGAACTGAGGTGAGAACACTCTTCGCTGAACGAATCAGACGCTCCCAAACACCACCCTGATGGGAAGCTGCTGGTATGTTAAACCTCCAATTTATGCCACCCTTGACCAAAGCTTTTTAAATTTTGCCATGATTTAAATCAGCCAGACTTTCTTTCAGCTCCCGATTGGCTCCAACAAAATTTGTGCCGTTATCAGACCTGATAGATGAGACTGGTCAAGTCTGCATCAAGTGTCTATGCGACTTCCAAGTGTACAGCCCGACTGGTCAAACAGGTGAAAAGCAGGGCTGTCAAACGATTAATTTTTTTAATCGCGATTAATCGCATATTTTTTTGGCACATTTTTTTCTGTTCTAAATGTACCTTAATGTATTTTTTTCATGTCCTTAATTCTTTAAACAACATAAGAAAGGGCAAATATGCTTGCATTATGAAAATGTTTATTCAACACTTCAAATCATGCAGGAAAATAAAAGGCTGAAAAAATATCCCCTTACCCTAAATGGGATCAAATTATGGTGATGTCAGCTTTTGGCAGGGGGGTGGTGGGCTCTCTGCATCTGCCATGTGTTTGGCCTGCAAATTATATTTGAGACTGGACGTACTTCAATGGTAGCTCATTTCATGCTGACAGTACGTGCAGATTAGTGATGTGTCGGTCGAGAACGAAACGGCTCTTAGAGCCGCCTCTTTGAAGTGAACGATCGGAGCCGGCTCCTGTCTGGGAGCCGGAGCCGCTTTTTTTTTTTCTCCTCTATTTTTTTTTCTGTTCAAGCTGCATGTGATTGGTCAACTACATGATGTGTGATGCAGTCTGTGTGTCCGTCTTAAAAGAGCCGGAATTCCCATCACTAGTGTAGATAACTTTTGTCCTATCGACCAAACCATCTGGCAGTGTTTTGAAAGTAAATTTGCAGTTAATAAGTCCTTTCTCCATTTCCTTTCACTTTGGCTTTTCAGTCCACCATGTTTTTCCCGAACGCCAACCCTGCTTCTTCTTCTTCTAATTCCCTTTCTTATTCTTCTGTCACCCTCTGGATCAAGACTACAGGTGCCATCGACGGCCATAAATCATACAATGCGCATTTCTTTTTTTTAATACCGAGCGTTAATCGCAAGTTAAAAAAATTAACGGCGTTAAGAGGATGTTGCGTTAACGAGTTATTAAAGCGTTAACTTTGACACCCCTAGTGAAAAGTAATCCATACATTTTAAGATGACTTCTGCCTCTTTTAACATCAATAGGGCCAAAATAGTCAACTCCAACATCTGTGAAAGGTGCTTTGTCAGGCAACACTCTCTCCTCAGGCTTATATTTAAGCCTGACTTAAATATAGGCCTAACTTATATTTTAAACAATAAACACAAAGGTCATTTAATGAAGATAAATAAAGTTGAATGAACTTGGGTTAGGTAGGCGATAAGTAAGCTATAGCCTGGTAATGAAATCAATGAATTCCAAGAATTAACAATAGCTAGCTAGCAAGTAGAAAATAGCTAAAATCTATGGATAATCTAGCTAGCTATCTTTAATCTATGGAATTCATTGATTTCAAATAACTTCACTGATTTACATATATTCATCAAATCAAAAATAAGTGTTAGTTACCTTACCAGAGTAGATGGATACCAACAAAGTATCGAAAGCTGTCAGCATGTGTGTTGGCCTCTTGTCTGCAGTAACTCCCTAGTCAGGTTACAGGCTCATAGAAATCCCCCAGATTGTAACAATATGGTGATGTTATACATTTTCTGAAACTCCATAGGCAAGTCAATATTGCAGTATTTGTATTTTGTGTCTCTGGTGTTCCTAGGTACCACAGGGTTCAAACAAAGAAAATAACTTAGGCGGAATTTGTGGAAGAAAAATACATCTAACATCAATTTACCATGGGGAGGGGGGTTAACTTGGAGGAGGAAATATAGAAAACCAGGGGCCTTATTTGAAGGGCAACGGGTGGATTCTTGTTTGGGACACCTTGAACTTTCAAAAAATGCTGGTTGCCCACTTTTCCTCAAAAATGCCTACAGGGTCACATGATTCTGAAGTTACAGTCCAGTCTATAAACAGTAGTGCTCTGGTGTTGTGTTGCGGTGAAGATGGATAGGATAGACATTGCAGATCATGACTTCACCCGCGGACGTCAAGATGAGCAACTGGAAAGCCGCTGAGATCCGGGAGATGCTAGCGTCTCCTTGTTTCTGTAACTGTTTGGTTGTGTCCGCTACTTGTTTAGCGGCAAGCTAGGAACGGTCGCATTTCTAAACTCCGATGGGGTGCAATGTAAAGCTCTTATTTTGAAGACAAATTCCACCTGCTTCCTTTTAGTCTGTTGCTTGAGGCAGCTAACGGAGGAGGTGGTGCGCTAGGCCGCACGCTTCCATTACGAGCGGGGGTTTAACATCGGCGTGTGTTTGACTGAGGAGGCAAGAATATGGGCCATGGATCTATAATTAAATAAATATATCAAGTGTCGCCACATTTCTACCGATACATATGTTGTACATCACTGTTCACACGAACTTCGTGCTTCACGTCACGTTACGTCACATGTTTACGGCGACCCCAGTGGCAGCTTTTTGGGAAAGAAGGAATGAGAAACTGGTTGAGAGAAGAAAATTACACCTCCCTTAAAGATAGACAGAGTGCTGCCTTTACCTTGCAGCAAATGTGCTGCCTTTTCTATCTAAAAAGGGCTAGTAATTCATCTCTCAACCAGTAGAAAATGCTGTGAACACCTGAAAAAAAATACCGTCATATACCGTGAAACCGTAGGAATTTTGTAAAATACTGTGATATACATTTTTCGTCATACCGCCCAGCACTACTGCAATGCTTTGCTGGTTAAATTGATTCTTCTCAGCAGGTCATCCCACACTACTGTCATATCTGCCGTTTCAAGAGTGCCCATCACTGTTATTAATTGACACGCCTCATATTGAGCAGCTCTGGGGGTTCCATAGCCAGATCCCAGAGCTTTTGTTGCATCAGCTCTCGCAGACCACCTTGCGCACCTCGCTCACATTTTGTGAGGTGGGCTGTTAAAATCTCCCACCGCCGAATTGAAGCTGAGAAAAAGTTGTAGAGATTTTGAATGAAGCCTGAAAATGAAACTGCTTCTAGGCAACATTCTGCTGCACATGCACCAACTAAATTAAGAGAATGTGCAGAACATGGCATGAAGTCGGCATTGGATTTTTATTTTTTATTCTTGCCTGCAGTCCAGAATATTTCCCTGCCATATTACTTGCATTGTCATAGCTCTGCCCACAACAGTCCATCAAATTAATGTCCAGTTCTTTTTTATCTCAGATTTGAGTGTTTCCTCCATGTGTTCTGCAGTATGACCATGTAGTGGTATGAACTCCAAAAATCTCTCGACAGGCTCCCCACTTTTCTTCAGGACAAAGCGAATGATCAAAGCGAGCTGATCAACATGTGTGACTTCAGGTGTTAGTCCACAATGATGGAGAAATACTTGCCATCTTTAACTTCTTTTACAATGGCACGCAGAGCCTTCTCAACCATAAACTGAATAAACTCATCACAAACTGTAGAACATAGACTTCAATTCATCGTAATAGTATCCCTTTTTTTCAAAGACCCCGCTATTCCGAAAAGACTATTGGGGAAACCCCTCCATTCCGAAACCCCCCCTATCCGAACTAACCCTAACCTAACCCACTTCAGAACTGTGCGAGTGCGGCTGCACTGTAAAAAAAAAACCTGTAAAAAAACGGTAAATGACTGGCTGCCAACCAAAAATGTAATATTAAAGTAAAATATCGTAATTCAAATTAAGTCCAGAAACATTACTTTTACAGAAATGTTCATTAAATGCTCTGCAGAAAAATACTGTTATTTTACAGATTTTCCCTAAATTATTACAATCGAACACTTTTAAGAAAGTGACAATGCTAATAGTTCTGCAGAAAAATACTGTTATTTTATAGTTTTTTCCTAAATTATTTCGATCAAACACTTTTAATAAAGTGATAATGCTAAAAGTTCCACAGAAAAATACCGTTACTTTATAGATTTTCCCTAAAATATTACAATAAAACACTTTTAATAAAGTGACAATGCTAAGAGTTCTGCAGAAAAATACCGTTATTTTAGTTTTTTCCTAAATTATTACGATCAAACACTTTTAATAAAGTGATAATGCTAAAAGTTCCATAGAAAAATACCGTTTCTTTATAGATTTTCCCTAAAATATTACAATCAAACACTTTTAATAAAGTGACAATGCTAATAGTTCTGCAGAAAAATACCGTTATTTTATAGTTTTTTCCTAAATTATTACGATCAAACACTTTTAATAAAGTGATAATTCTAAAAGTTCCACAGAAAAATACCGTTACTTTATAGATTTTCCCTAAAATATTACAATCAAACACTTTTAATAAAGTGACAATGCTAAGAGTTCTGCAGAAAAATACTGTCATTTTATAGATTTTTCCTAAATCATTACAATCAAACACTTTGAATAAAGTGACAATGCTAAGAGTTCTGCAGAAATATACCGTTATTCTACAGATTTTCCCCAAATTGTTACAACCAAACACTTTGAATGAAGTGACAATGCTAAGAGTTCTGCAGAAGAATACCATTATTCTACAGATTTTTCCTAAATTATGATCAAACACCTTTAATAAGCCTTAAAAACCACCTCGGAAAAACAGTCAAATGACTGGCAGCTACGACTGCCAAACAAAAACCCTAAATATTTTCACTGTTTCAATTAATGTACAAAGTTCTGTGTAACTATTTACATTTAAATGCAGGCAATGCTCAGGTCTGCCTGAGCTCCTTCCAGCTGAATGAAGAGCTGCACTGCCTGATCCACATTCAGCTTCTCATTGTTTTGACTCATTAAACAAAAAACCGACTCCACTACACACTAAACACACGACACCAAACACTACATAACACACCTACTATACTCTCCAAACACACTAAATGTCACAAATCTCTCAATTCTCAAAATCGCTGTCTGTACACCGACCATCGTTGCCTGTCAATCATCCGCCGACGTCCCTCCCACAACTTCCTGTTCCTCTACAACCAAACTTGCTACTTGAACACTTTCGTGACAAAAGCCCTTTTTTACAGTTTCTGCTGCACCAGACACAAAGCAAACGTGGCGGCAATGTTCGCGAAAAAGCGTGGCGGACATTATTTACCCCAAGTCCGGTTTTGGACAGGTCGGTGCGTCCGGTCCGTCAGCTCGGGAGATGGGCTGTGTAGGATAGCTGGCAGCTAGCGGCTAGCAGCTAGCTACACACGAACATCCACAGATTCTGATTCCACTTTGTTGTCCGCGCGTCCCTGCATCTCCTCAGACCCGAACAGACTCGGTCCGGACTCGTTTAGTCTCATTAATCCACAACAGTCAGTTTAGATCATGCACAGAACAGAACATGACCGAACCGCCGGCAAAATCCCGGTCCAGCGCGCGCTGCTGCAGGTATAAATCCGCTCTCCTCAGACCCGAACAGACACGGTCCGGTCTCGTTTAGTCTCATTAATCCACAACAGTCAGTTTAGATGCACAGAACAGAACGGGACTGAACTGCCAGCTAACTCCTGGTCCAGCTCGCGCTGCCACAGGTATACATCCGCTTGTTTCTTCATGTGTGTCGTAGGCTTGAGCTCTGCAGTGACTGGCTCTAATGCGCATGTCACTGTGGGGGCTCCGTGGACAATGCTCCAGAATGTGTAAAGCATTTATGAAATAATTTATTCACGGTATCATTGCAGTCCAAACAAATGCGAAGTCGCACACCACTGAACCAAACGGCAGCTATGTTGAAACTCTCAGGTCAGTCTGATCCTGATCCACAGAGATATTTGGCGCGCACACACACACACACACACACACACACACAGACAGACAGAGATTCCTTGCTTTTATAGAGAGATGTGTATCTTTTCTGTTAGCAGTACTATAATAATGAGGTCATGATTTCACCTTTGAAACAGGTGGAGAGCTTTTGGGCTGAAGGGGTTGTAGTCTGTTGAGTTTTAGCTTGTATTTTCCAATTCAGTTATATTCTCCTGACCATTGGGGGCTCTGTATACTGTAGTTCTGATAATATTTGTAGTATCTTTGGACAAGCATTATATTCTTGATTTAGAACCCTGAATATACAGTGTACTATTAAGTGAAAACAAAACATACCACAGAAGTTCAATGAATCTGTACCAGAAGTATGCAACAGATGCAGCAGATAAGGAAGAATCCTCCTCCAAATTGCCAGGAGTCAGCTGGATCTTTGGTGCATCTGGGGGTGGGGGAAGGGAAACAGGACAAAGTAAGTACCACTGAAAAGTCCTTTTTTTTTTTTTTTTTAACCATTTATTTGAACAACCATGAGGAGTTAGCTGTTTACTTTTTTGGGGTGTGGCTCAATTCAAACAGGCTCAAGAAATAATTTGTCTCTCACCATTGACTGCCATACAAACCTTTTCTGAAATAAAGTCCCATGGTGCACACCGGAAGGAGCGTGACTTCAGCTCTTTTTTATTGCAGTAAAACTATTTACAAATGTGTGCGGAGAGTTGTGTCTGTATCTCAATCCGTTTGTGTGTAATCAGATTGTAAATGTGAAAATCACACAAATCACCACACACATTTGCAAATCTACTGCGGCAGAAGTGTGGCAAAAGTCACGTGTGAAAAGACAGCCAATTGAGAGGCCCATGTGAGTTGTAACTGATGACTTGTCTGTATTTCCAGCTCTTGGAGAAAAATACTCAGACTTTTCTGCCAACGCTTTCAAAGATTTATCTGCACTTACAGTTCTCCATAATAATGTAAGGGATAGTGGATAACATTGACCAATATCTTGTCTTATATATTGCAGTTGATACTTACTAATGGTAGACTTGTCTCTCCATTGGGTGCCTGTTCTCTGCCTTAAACATTGTTCCAATGCTTGGTCTACAAAAAATATAAGCACATTTATCATCATTAGCAGTTCAGTGTAAAAAATATTCAGAAATAAACAGGCAGTTACACATACATAACACACATACGTAAGGCCAAATATAACATCTCTGTAACATCTCTCCAAGACGAGCATAAGCCTTATCATATACTGAATTTCCGTGTAATTTAGGGGGAGCTGATGCAAAAATCTTAAAACAGTTTGATATCAAAGTCCAGTGTTGCAATAAATTGCACATGGCCTATCACAATACAAGACAATAACTAGAAATACCTCAAGGCGCTTGTATGCCTCAGTGCAGATGTTATTTTGAAGTTGACATTCATGTGTGTTCAGATGCATAACGTATGTAGTGAAGATTTGTTTTTGTTTTTTTTAATAATGTAGTTTATATTTTCTTCAAAGTTGAGAATATTACTTCATATATTTTAGTTTGTTATAAACATCCAGATTATGTGCTCATTGACTCTGCAATATCGCCAGCGCGGAGGCACAAGACTTATTTGTGTATAATACAGGCACTTAATTAAGAATTGCATATTTAATCACATGTTGTTATCTGCCATCTACCCTACACACACCAAACTTCAGATCAGATTGAAAATATTTCACACCACTGAGTAAATTAATTATATTGTGTGTCAATATGTGTTTGGATGTGTGTGAGAAGAAGAAAGGGTATTACTCGCAGGTTGAAACTAACAACCCCACAATACATCACAGCAACTCCCGGGTACTTCTGGAGCTCATGCTGCATTTTCCCTTTTGCAAAGAAAGTGAGGACAGTGACAGGATAGGTCATGTTTATCTTTCTTCTAGTAATTTCTCAACTGCTTGAACAACACCAAATGAGAGATGAGGATGGTAGTTATTTGTTAAGCAGACACAGTCATTCAATCTCTTAGACTGATCAGGATTTTTTAATGGGGCAAATAGTATGATTTATATAAATAACTTGAAAACATTCACATCTTTTATTGTCTTAGAATGACCTGTAGTATAGGCTGTATGACTTACCTTTCCCTCTGACAATCACCACCTTGCCTCGATGAGCGTTTCTGGAATTAGAATAAGAGATATCAGTGAATTTATATAGTATGTATATAAGTACATGGAACTTAATATACATTTTTATTCTTTCTAATTTGGATGTAATGCTAGGTATTCATTAAGTTAATAAAATATCCATCAATCAAGCAGTTGCATTTTGGCTGGTAAAACAAGGCGTGAAATAGATCCATCTAAAGCTTATAAGGGTGAGATAGGCAGGGAACATACACACAAATGTTTCCAGTGTTGTTTTAATGTACAGTAAAATGTATATTTCACCAACAAATTAATATTAACTTACTGCTACTAACGTAATGTAATACTTGGGGTCGTCACCTTGGTATTTGGGAAACAGCAAGCAACATTCTTCACTATTTTCTGACAGATAGATGTAATGTAACGTGTACTTCGTGAGGCAAGTTCTTCGGCCTCCATGTCATCCATTAATTCCTGATAATAGACACCTTGTTGGGCATTATCCCTTACGTATCAGACATTTACACCTTGTTTTCCTGGCTGAGTTGTGCCACTGCTTTACTACACACACACACACACACACACACACACACACACATACACACACACACACACACAGAGAGAGAACCAACTGTTGGGTTACTTACTTATTGCCTGCAAACAGAAGAATCAAAACCTCTCATTTAAACCACATTCAATATTACAATCACGAATCAGGCCAACAAGCTAACTAACGTTGTCTCCTGTAACTTTTAACGTAACGTAATGCAACGCAATGTTACTTAAGGTTAGCTAATCTGTTTGAAAACACCATCACTGACAGTTAACGTTAGGGAAGGATCACAGACATTGCGTTAGGTTATGAATTTACAGAAAATAACAGGGAAATGTTTTCTTACCTGATATAGCAGGAGAACAGTTGTAAGTTAACTGTGAAGTTCACTTAACGTTAGCTGACCAAATAGATCCGTCTGACCCTTCAACTGCCTCCATACTGCATTTATTCGTTCTCCGTTGAAATCAGACAACTCGGAATCGCTCAAAAAAACGAAAAACACGGCAAACAGATGTAAAATAATCCAGGTAGCCCATTAGTGGTCAGATAGACAGCCCGACTGACGGCAGCACCTTAATCAGTTGAAAGTGACGTACTTTCAAAAAGAAGGCGCGCACAGTTGTCATTGGCCAGCTTTCTTGATGACAGCCACATCAACCAATCACGTTCAAAGCAACATGGCTAGACAGCCAATAGTAATTGTATTAGTGTGGTATCGTTTTCTTTATGAAGAAAAGATTATAAAGGAAAAAAAATTATGTTGATATATTTTCATTTGTAGGCTGATATATTAAATGACATAAGCATCTCTTTCCCTCTCTGTCACACCAATCAACAAGTTTACAGATAGCACCTGAATGTGCCACTGCCCTGTTTTTGACCTGCCTACTGCTGTCTGGACTATTGCAATCCTTTTTCCTGACTTTGCCTTTACTCGTTGTATTTTTATCTGATTTAGAATTACAGTTTGAATATTAGAGTACTATCTACACCAGTATTTTTATATATACGGTATAAGTACTAGTAAACAAGAGTGTGAAAAAGATTTACCTTAACATTACAGAGAAAAATGTTGTTTATAAACCTTTATGTAATGAGCTACATATTTTTTTTTAACAGAGTTTGAATGTAAAAATACACAGATATAAAACTAATCTTTACCTTATAAGAACAAAGAGAAACATTAAATTGTTAGTATGGACATAAACCTGTATATAAAAAGCTACATATTTAGTTTTAGATTCATGTGTACTTTTACATTCAAACTCTGTAATTAATCAGATTTACCTTAAAATTACAGAGAAAAACGTTAAATTGTTAGTATGGACTTAAACCTTTATATAACAAGCTACATATTTAATTACAGTTGAATGTATAATTACATGCAAATATAAAAATAATAAGATTTATCTTAAAATTACAGAGAAAAGCGTTAAGATTGCTAGTATGGACATAAACTTTGATAAACCAAGCTACATATTTAATTACAGATAATTACTGTCATTCTACGTGAATTTGAACGTAATTTAAGAAAACGGAAAATATCATGTAAAATTAATATAGTATTTTTCTGTAAAAAAATGAGAAATTAATGTAGTTTGTCATTACTGTCATCATGCTTAAAATAACTGGCGGATTGTTGATTTACAGATAATGTCTGTAATTTTACAGTTTTGTACACTATTTCTAAAGAACATGAAATCTACTGTAAAAAAAATAGAGTCATAAACTGTAAAATTAGGATGTTTTTTACAGTGTGGAAGTGGACATCAGCACCACGGATAGTGGTGTTTAAAGAGCATATTGCAGGTTAGACCCCCCTTACATCAATGTTTAGAAAAATAGTGTAGGAAGGTTTTTTTATTAAAAATATATTTTTACATGCCGTATTTAGGCTTTGGTGGCCGTTTTTGTGATAAAATGTTACTTCCGCATTTGAAAACGCTTGACCGGAAGTGACGTAGGCAGAGGGGAGAGCGGTCGATTTTAACAATAGCAAAACAATGGATTCTGGTGCCGGCTCTGACCCCGAGGAAACTTTAAATGTGTACAATTACACATACGACGGACCCCAGCCGTATAACTACGAGCCCGTTGTGCAACACAGAGAGCAGAGAGAGATCAGGGGACGAATTAATGGCCAGAGGCGAGAGATAGAGCTGTGGTGCCAGGAAAATCAGTGGAGAGTAGGGCAGGTGTCTTGGTGAGAGACTGGTATTAGCTTATACGCATTAGCTACGGATATGAATGCTGTGCTCATATAACAATATCGTACACATTACGATCATGTATCAGCCAATAAAAACTAGCATTGGTTATCTAATACAGCCCTGAGTATTGACACTTACAGTACCAATAACAGAAACTAAAGAGCTTGTTTACGTCCTGTCTCATACTCGTTAGTAGCGCTTTAACTTACCGTCCGCGAAAAAGGCGAGATAAACACTGTCCTGACACACCTTTTATTTGATAGGTGCTTGTGTGGGAAATGCGACTCCATGTCCACAGCCGAGGAGAGTATGTGCTGCAGGGAGGTAGATGCCTACTGGGCCTTAGTGGACACCGTCACCCCCAGGATAGAAGCGCAGTGCTTAACACAGCACCCAGGGTTTGAGGCGTGCTGCCTTAATCCTTATGTGCTGCAGGTAGCCTACATGCACTACAGACAGGAGCATGGACCTCTCCAGGCCAGCAGACACAAGTAGGTTTAGGGGAAGAAATAATGTATTACTCTGAGTTCTTTCACTTATTCTGTTTTCTTAACACTATATGTGTGTGTGTAATAGTTTTATAAATAATGGTAAACGGTGCAGTATATTGAAAAGTGTTTCTAACATTGTGTTCACTCAGTAATCACACAACAGGGGCGAAATATTAGGAGCGCCAGTCAATATAATGCACCCTAATACACCACCATCACTTTGTATGACTTAATAAGTATGAAGTAGAATGAGCATCTTCCTTGCAGTATTTACAAACACTGAAAATGTTTACAATTCACACAGTATATACACACAGACACACACATATAAGAAGTACAAGTGGCTTATATGTATGTCATTATTGTCATTTAGTACAAAATGTGTAACAGAACAAAAGTTCATATGGCTCAACACAGAATTTAAAATGTAAAAAATTATACAGATATATATAAACAAACAATTAAATGCAAAAAATGCATTACTACCTGTGTCACAGTTTTCGATGCCATAGTAATTTTTTGTCCCTATCCCCAGGCAATACCGATACACTGCATACAGGCAGATTGTCCGCTGGGCCTATGGCATTCTGGGCAGGCACATCAGAAAGCCTCTACCTGCTTGTGTTGTGTCTGCCATTAGAAAGCAGTTTCCAGAGGAAGGAGGAGATTATAAAGGGTTTGAATGGCCTCATTTGGGTGGAAATTAATAATAAAAAAACAAATCACAATTACCAAGTGTCTCTCTGAAATTGTGTTCGAAATTGTAGACCATTTACACATGTGGACAAAATTGATCCTGTTGAAGAGAAACCTCCAATTGTCACTGAAATAACCTGAAACTGACAAAGGTGACAATACATTAAAAGAAAATTGTGGAAATTAATAATGAAATTGACCTGGACAAAAATGATGGTACCCTTAACCTAATCTGAACTTTATATTTTGTTGCACAACCTTTTGAGCCAATCACTGCAGTCAGGTGATTTCTGTAACTCTTCTGAGGAGTCTACAGGTGACTTCTGCACCTGTAGACTCCTCGTGAGCAAACTGCTCCTTCTCCCGACTGCATGTTCCAGCTCCTTCCACAGATGTTCAACAGGATTTAGATCAGGGCTCATAGAAAAAGCTACTTCAGAACAGTCCAGTGTTTTATTCGCAGCCATTCCCAGGTGTTTGTAGCTGCTGTGTGTTTTGGGTCATTACCCAGTTGGACGACCCCTGACCTGTGACCTAGACTGGACTTTGTGACACTGGGCAACACATTTAGCTTCTGAATGACTTGATAGTCCTGAGATTTCATTGAACCCTGCACAGATTCAAGACACTGTGTACCAGGTGCATCAAAGCAGAACCAAAACATAGCTGAGCCTGATCCATGTTTCACAGTAGGTACAGTGTTCTTGTATGTTTCATTTTGCATCTGTGTACAAAGAGCTGATGTGACTTAAAGAAGCTTCAGTTTTGGTTCAAAAAGTTTCAGCAAAGACCAAAGGACATTCTCACAGAAGGTTTGCGAACAGATGAGACAAAGCTAGAGCCTACCACTACTAATACTAATACTTCTGTTGAAACAAAATTCATGTCTGATTTTTCGTTTGTACATCTCAAGCAGATCTGCATTTGATGGTTAACCCTGCATGCAGCAGCAGTTTAAGAATGCTAACAAACATAAATTTCATAAATTATATTCATAAATAAAGTTGAAATTAGGCACATTCTGTACAACACAAAATTGCAACTTCTATGCAGATGTGCCAAATATATAAAAAATATATAGAAAGTCACATTATGTGTGTACTTTGAGTATGCAAGCCTCTGTGGGGGCATCAACGTTTTGTATTGAATCTTGAATGCTGTGCAAGGTACACGCCAACAGCCTCATCCTTGTTGATTCTCTGTAGGGATCTGGAAAGGGGCGCAGGTGCAGAGGAGGACAGAACTGTGCTGTGCTCCCGTAGAGCCTGTGGTGACCTGGAGTATTCGACTCTCAGAGACTCCATGAGGGCTGATACATATGCTGGGGGAAGGATAAAAAAAATGTAGATCACATTCACAGACTTATGGACTGACACAATTATATTTAGGAACTGACTGAAACTGCTAACCATGTGATGGCTTTTCCTTGACAGGGCGAACTACCCAGCCACCTTGGCGAAACCGTGGGTAGCGAACCGCATAACACACCTCACCATCACTGGTTTGAGCAACTTCTCTGCTGCCATTGCTGTTGAAATGCAAAGCTGCCAAGAGAAGTCTGTAGTGAAAAGTAGAAAGTCACAAGTTGTACGTGTGAATAAATCCAAAAGTAAAAACATCATCTTGTGTAGTGACCGAGGGCAATGTTACAGAACAAAGTATTCAAATAGAATAAATAATTCACCGTTGACAGGGTGCGCTAGGGCAGCACAATAAATCGAATTTTCATCGTCATCGCAATATGAACATGTGCGATGAACACATCGCAAAAGACTGCCTGAAACGCAATGAATAAGAAAAATCATTTTATTTACACGCACCATGCGCACCGTGGACTGCGGCAGCGGGAGCTGCAGGACGAAGCGGGACAACATGGACAGAACATACATGGGAGACTCTGCTTAGTGTTTAACGGAGGCCCGCAGCAGGGGGAGTGTGTGCGAGAGGCACGGGTCAGGTATTGGTAAACTTAATGACCGGCCACCGCTTTCAACGTTGTTTATACCTCTGATTCATGTCTTCATGTCACTCCGCAAGTAGTTCATTCATTTGTCACGACGGAGCTTCATTGAAAGCAGAGCTCCACCAAAGAGCCTACAGTCTTTGCGAAAGGTTATCTGATGTATCAGTGTTTCCCCGATTTGCATTCTGCTGCTCAATTTACAGCGCTGCCACAAAAAACAGACGTGATGTTTGTAGGTTTAATATCACGGGCGAATGGCGAATGTAAGTTGCACACAGTGAAAGCACTTCACATTATTTTCCATAATTTTCTCCCGGGTACCATTTCTGTCTTAGGTACAGTAAAAATATACATGTTATATGTCATCTTAATAATGTTAAATAGGCCTAGAAGCCTAAGGAGGGTTATAAAGTTATAAATAGGCCTACATTTTCCATTTCAGACAAGAAATTTGGTAAGTTTGGCTAAAAGCTTAATATCATGGTGATATGCACACTTCAATATTTGTTTATTTATCGCAACTTATATCGTCATCGCAATATTTAACAGTGTTATCGCACATCCCTTCTGCAGATTTTCCTCATATCGTGCAGTCCTAGGGTACACCAAGCTAAAACTCATGCAGTCTAATACATCATACCTGCAATGAATTGTACCTATAGTTTTAGCCGTACTCATTCTTTCACAATCACATACTTACCTGCTGTACATCCCAAGGAAGGAGAAGCCAGTGTGCTTTGGTGCAAAATGCAGGATGAGGGAGTGGAAGGCCTCCAGTGAAAAGGTCTGATGCTGTGGGGACAACTGCCGAACATCCTTCACCAGTGCTGTTCTTGTAGCTACATGTTCCAGTTTTATTGCTACAGTTGATCCTGCATAAACACAAATTTTGTTCTAATGATGAGGCAAGACTAATCATTATTAGCTGGGATTCGTATTACATATATGTTTATTAATTATTTTTTATAATCTTAAAAGCACCTCTTAAAATCACAAGCAAGCACATTGAACAATGAAGATTCAATATGTTGTACCTGGTTCCAGCCACTGCTTGTTCCTTGCTTCTCCCTCCAGAGGTGAATGTGCACAACTGAGAAATGCAGGTGTGCCATGTTTGTGGATGTCCTGAACATGGTTGCCCATGCTTTTCCACTTGGCCTCCATCACATCTGGATCGCCATCAGGAGTGGAAGCGGCACTGGATTTTCCTCTTCACAGTCTTATAAAAACTCGGTTTTGGAGAGTCATTTATTCACTGGATAAAAACATTATATAACACACCCACAGCCACTGTAACAACTAATGGAACCACATCACCAAGGTTCACTCTACATAGGGGCACCAGACAAGGATGCCCACTCTCTCCCCTGCTTTTTGCCATCTTCATCGAACCACTCGCCTGCGCTATTCGACAAAATCATAAAATCAAAGGAATTTTCACTGCAAATGCAGAACACAAAATTAACTTATATGCTGACGATATTATCCTCTATCTCCAAGATCCACAAAACTCAGTACAGGAAGTAACCAAACTTATTAATGACTACTCTCAAATCTCAGATTACAGTATAAACTGGTCTAAATCAACAATCCTTCCTATCGCAACGGACTCATGGAATGCTGCAACCCAAGACACACACCGCTCTTTCACTGTTGGTAATATCAGATATCTATGCATAAACATCTCCTCCAGGCTGTCAGAGTTAACTCAACTCAATCACACTGCACTATTGGAAAAAATTACCAATGACCTAAAACGATTGATTAGTCTTCCTCTCTCTCTAACCGGCCGAATAGCAACCATAAAGATGAAAATTCTACCTCGGATTAACTACCTCTTTTCAGTGATTCCAATAAAACCCCCAGACAAATGGTTTCAGACACTAAACTCCATATTATCTAACTTTTACTGGAAAAATAAAAAACCCCAAATCAGTCTCTCAACTTTACAGAAAAACAAATTCAAAGGTGGCCTAGAGGCCTCACACTTTAATCATTATTATTTAGCAAACCAACTACAATATCTAACTAAATGGATTCACTGCAACACAGCACAAATATCCTGGATTGAATTAGAACAAGCAGATAGCAATAACATTAAAATCTCAGATTTACCCTTCATTGGCTCAAACATCAAACATCACAACTGTTTTAAAAACCCACTTATCTCTTCAACTCTGACAGCCTGGTGGAAAACACTGGAAATTCACAAATCACAACTAACCTTCTGCATGCACACCCCTCTCTGGCACAACCAGGACCTTCAGCTTAACAAATCTCCTCTTCACTTCAGCACATGGGAACAAAAAGGAATTACACATCTCCACCACTTATTTCAAGATAACTCATTCATTTCATTTCACAACCTGATCCAGAGACATGGGCTCGGAGGGGGACAGTTTATCCAGTACCTACAAATTAAATCGATTATTAAAAATAAAATTTATGTAACTGGCAATACACTTCAACCACCTCAACCAATTGAACAGATCATGAAATTCTCTACATCCAGTAAAATACTCTCAAAATTATACAAATTAATCTCCTACATAGATGATACCATCCACCTCCCAACAGCTAAATGGGAAAAAGAATTATCCCTCCCCTCCAACACCAACCTTTGGACTCAGATCTGTACAAATACATTTGAAATGACAAAAAACACAAATTTACAACTAATTCAATATAAAGTCCTACATAGAACACATATCACTCAACGCAAAATGTTTATAATGGGTCTCTCTAAAACAGACAAATGTTCACAATGCACCCTAGACACCACAGATAACTATCTTCATTCTCTATGGCTCTGTCCACCTTTACAACACTTTTGGTTAAAGGTCACACAGAAGCTTTCTTCAATCTTGGGTTGCAGCATCCCCCTCTCTCCCTCAATATGCCTACTAGGTGACATATCTTCAGTAAAATTTTCACCAAAACACACAAAACCCATACTAGTTGCTCTAGCTATCGCCAAGAAAGTCATCCTTATAAATTGGAAAACAAAACAAGCAATACATATCAACCACTGGTTAAATCTCCTTAAAGAACATATATCAATAGAAAAAACAACTGCCTCTCTAAGACAGCAAACATCACAGTTTTTGAAAACCTGGACTCAATTCATAACAGAACTCAAACTTAATCTGGACTTTGCCTGTTAGCGAATTCCACCACCGTAACACCGACTATATCTCCACTCTCCTTTTAATTTAGTATTTCTTCTTCTTCTTCTTCTTATTATTATTATTATTATTATCATCATCATCTCTTCTATTTCCCTTCCTTCTCGCTCTAATGTCAATTTCTGAACCAAGAGAGGGTGACAATTCTACCAATGTTATCAGTTTACATAGGTTGATTTGATTTTTTATTTTTATTATTTAGTTATTATTATTATTATTATTATTATCACTATTACTATTATTATTATCACTATTATTATCTTTCTCTCTCTCTTTCTCATACAGTATTACTATTATTATTATTGCTATTTTTGTTATTCATTTATTTATATATGTATTCATTTATTTATTCTTCTTGTCCTACTCTACTACTTACTTATTTAGCTACTTAATCTCCCTTCTGTTTTAAAACATTCATAGAATCACCGGCGCATCCTGACTCTTAATATCATTTAATAAGGCATAAATTGGTAGTTGCTACTATTGCTATTATGATTATCATTATTAATGATGTTATCATTATTGGTGTTATTAGTGTTAAAAGTAGTAGTATTATTGTTGTTGTTGTTTTTATTATTATTTCTATTACTATCATTACTATTACTATTATTATCACTACGACTATGTTTTTATAAGTATGATTATCACCATTGTGGAATTGAATTTGAAATGAATTATTTTGACCCACTACCGGAAAACATACACATCAACACAGACACCTTGAACGCCAAGACATAAATTGAACGTACTAAAACAACACATCCATTCACAAATCTTAATCTCAAATCACACCATCTATCAACCCATTTACCCCCCTTTTTTATTAATTTTTTTATTTATATATTTATGTATATGTGTATGTATGTGTATGTATGTACATGTATATATATATATTTTTTTTTATTATTATTTCTAACGGAGCTGCGTTACATTGGACTCAAAGGACTTGGGGGCCTGGGGAATCTGGCGGTCTGGTGATAGAGGACCTGGTCCCTATGTAACCCCTTCCTGGATGCGGGATAATGCTCTTCGGACCCAGTGCATATGTATGTGTGTGTACGTGTGTGTGTGTGTGTGTGTGTGTGTATGTGTATGTATATATATGTGTATATGTGTATGTATGTATATATATGTATGTATATGTGTGTGTATGTGTATGTATGTATGTATGTATATATATATATATATATATA
>CAEMYA010000354.1:173964-189311 GCA_903131615.1 Diplodus sargus
TTTTTTCCCCCTGCCCTTGTTTCCGTATCTGGCTAGATGTTCTGACAGTAGTGGATCAAAGCAACTAATTAACTCCAAGCAGCCCAAAAACTTCCCATTGTGAGGTGATCCTGCTACCTCATCGTCCCCGCGAAGGGCAGTCCTCACGAAGAAACAAACTGAATAGTTGCCACTATACGTTTTCAAAATGTTGAGCCAGTATGCTCTCTCAGACTCCTGTTGCTGTACTATGTTTGAATCTATGCATGCATTTTTATTTCCAAGTGATGACTCAGCACAGCAGTGCGATGATCCATACTATTCTCATGTTCATGCAAGCGATTAGCACAGTTTTCCAGTCATTAAATCCAGTGACAAATTGATTGTCTCTTATACTGAATGACTTGCAGCAGTAACAGAATACAGTGCCAGTAGACGGTGAGTACACTAACCATTTTCTTGACAGGGTTTCTCCATTTAGCTTTAAAAGAAATGTTTCTTAGTTAAGCTTCGGTTAATGTCTCCATTTGACAGGGATGGTTTAGTGCAAAGTACTCACGCATCCTGTTGTCAATTTGGTCCCACTTTGCAGGATCAGATGGATAGCTTGTCAATACCCTTTCTGGTCTAGAGGCTCCGTCAAAACTATATTGGGCTCACTTTTTCTGGCCGGCTGCTGTTCTTCCATCATTTTGTCATTCTCCTGTGATGGCGCTTTATTGGCTGCGTTTTATGATGAGGTATGTTCACTCCTAAGCTGCACATGAGCTATTCTTATGTGGCTTCTCCTCAAAAATGCGTATGAACTGCTGCTAATTGATGACAATATACCTAAAACTTAAAAACTTGTAACTCTTCTTCCATAAATAGGTTCCCCCATCTCCTCCCATACTATGGGCCAGAGGAGTGAGGAGTTTCTGAATTATCAGACCATGCCAATGATATCCCTGCAGAACGAAATTGAAATGGAAGGCTTCTGGGCTGAAATGGCAACCCGGAAACATTAGGTAAACTTTTTTTTTTTTGTCTTTCCTTTTTGCAGGTGTGGTTTGGCTCCATCTGTTGCTTTAAAATTGTTGCATGCATATATTGTGTCATGCATGTTACAAATTATGCATGTTTTTATCTGAACTTTGTTAATGGATCAACCTACAGTATACTTAAAGTATTAATCAAAAATCAAGGTATGTTTTTCCATTGTGTTCTTGGTGCATTTTCCATAGGTGACGGGAGCCAAAGAATTTGAGAGGCTTGTTGCTGTTGCCAAGCTGGTCCTGGTGTTTCCCCATTCAAATGCAGACGCTGAGAGGGTGTTTTCAGTTGTGGGACTGAACAAAACCAAGACTAGAAACAGCCTAGCATTGGATGGCACCCTGTCATCCATAATGACCATAAAGATGGCCAATCTGGAGCCCTGCTTCAAAGTGAGCCCCCTTCAGATATCATCAAGGCCTCCAAGAAGGCCACAAGCCAGTACAACCATGCCCACAGATCGTAGACAAGGACTTTACCCAGCTTCTGATCTGCATCTGATACTGGAGCCTCATTTTTAGTTATTTGTATAACGCATTCATCTGTTTTATTGCTTAAGTTGTACTGTTAAGCACTTTGTTTCTGATGGATGCACTTTATTTGTTTCTGATGGACCATGTGGTGGGAGGCTTTGAATGAAGAATGTCCCCCCCCCTAAACTGATCTTGTGTTGTTTTTGGCTGAACATAAATCACTAAGTGCTCTTAAGAATACAATTATTCACAATATAGGTTAGGTTTCAGTTAAGAATTAATTTAACACCATTCTAATCAAAATATTAATCAGCCTACCTAGGTCAAATCTTAAACACTGGTCTATGAATAAGGCTTTATTGTGGTACATAGGCAGTCGTTTAGGCACAACAATGGTTATCTGGTTGAATGTTCAGCCAGGGGTGGACTGGGACAAAAATTTGGCCCTGGACTTTTTGGTCCAGACCGGCCCACTACAATCCGCACACAGATATTGTGCCAACTTGCCCCGCTGATGTACATACAAACACATAAACTCTTAATAACACCACTATACTAAACAATATCCCTTTATATTCTGAAGCCTTGAATAAAATAAATGATAACTACAAAGTGTGTTGCTCACTTGCTCTTAAGAAGGATACTAGAGAAAGGATTTAAGATTCAAGAGTGTTTATTTGTCACTCACTCATACAGGTACAAGCAGTGAATCATGGCATTGGCAGGCTGGCAGCCAGGTACTGTAGGTCACTCAAAAACACACAAATAGAGAGCCCTGTGAAAGACAGACAACAAAAGATGTATACATTATTTCAGTGATTACTGAACAGTATCTATTCAAGTCTTCACTAAAATAAATGTATAATAGACAGCCAAGAAAAGAGGAAAGTAAGTTTATTGCTCTTACAAGGAGGATGGCTAAAGAACATCAGGAAACTGGCAGCACAACCTCTCAAAGCACACACTGGAAAAACATAAAGCCCTCCTCAGCCCTGTGAAAGACAGACAACATTATTTAAGTGATTATTTTGCAATATCCAATCCATTCATGTTAGCTTAATGTCCTTCATGACCAAATTGGAGTGTGGGCACAAAGCAAGGTGTTGGCACTTTAAACACTTTAACTCTGGTGACCTGATTTGGGGGATTTCATTATAGATAGAAAGGATCCAAAACTGTGAAAATAGCAGATCTACATGCTCAAAACACATCACATTGCAACATGTGAGTTGTAAGCTTGTAGATCTGCAATTTTGTGTGGCATCCTTTGATGAAAGTATGCAATAGGGCTTAAGTGGTTAATAAAAGCAACTAATTAGCAACTAATTAATCAGGATAGTATATGAATATGGTTATTGTTTTCCAATACTTTAGATAACTACTAGGGCCGGGCCTCGATTAAAAAAAATAATCGAATTAATCAGAGGCTTTGTAATTAATTAATCGAAGGGGAAAGGAGGTCAAAAGACCATTACACATGTTACATTAAAGCGCGGGTCGAGCGCTGTCACCACCCTGAGCCATTCGTGGTTAAGTGTATCTTGGCGTTGAGACAGGTCCTTTTTAAAGGCAGTCTTAAACCTCACCCCATAGGCTGGGTCGTCATCTGAGACGTCCATGGTGTGGGTCAGGTGGCGGAGAGCAGGTAACACAACAGAGCACGAGACATAAGTCTCACCCCCAAGGAGCTCAGTCACATATCTGCAGTGGATATTTAAGGAAAGTGATTTATTATTGTACCAATTTATAGTAGATTAAAAACAGTAGCAACGTTATACTATAGTCATAGTGATATTGATATTCAATACAGTCGAGCCTCTGCAGTCTGTCCCACTCTGCTGCAGTGAACACGGTGAGCTTGTGCTTCTGTTTGGCTAGAGTAGCCATCACAGCCTCTTGGTTTTTCAGCAGACGAGAGATCATAAGCAGTGTTGAATTCCACCTTGTGGAAACATCCTGTATCAGTGGCTCTTTTTCTTGTTCTAGTTCTGTTTGCTCCTTGTGCAGTTCCTCCGTGTTTGAAGGGCTGTGTTTAAAATGCCCCACTATCTTACGAAATCTTGCCAATGTGGCTGTGAACCCGCTGTCAGCAAGGCAAACTGCGATGCTCCTCTACAACACGTGAGCAACACATGTCTCATTGCAGCGGTCATGGTTCGGGCACTCTCTGTTCCGATTGTCGTGACTTTTTGTGCGACTTCCCAGGCCTCTGCCACAGACTCAAAATCTTCTGCCACGTTTTCAGCAAAGTGTCTAGTGGTAGTCTTCTGGATGGTCAAGGCAAATGAGTGAAGTCGCCACTTGATGTCAATAACGTGTGCCGTCACACCGAGGTAATTGCTAACTGAGGTCCAATGATCCCCGGTCAGGGCGACATATTTGGTTTTCTCCAATAAATTCTCTTTATCTTCCTTTTCATTGTCATAAAGCTGCTGAATTCTTTTTGTCACTGTCTTTCTGCATGGCAGCTCGTATGTTGTGTCAGACGTTGCAATCTGTAGTACCTTTTGCAGCCCCTTATCTTCCACCACTCTAAGTGGTCTACAGTCGCGTGCAATCCAGTGAGCCAGGGAGTTCGTTATTTTTTCAGACGTGGACTTAGTTACCCTGGTCCTGAAACCAGTCATCTGGTTGAGTGTGGCTTGGGTGTGGGTCCTCCTTGTACTCGGAGTCGGGCTAACGTCCATGCTCGCTGCTATATGCTATATGCTTAGCATTTTAGTGATACTTGAGGCTTGATATGCTGCGGTGATACGCAAACTCCTTTTTGCATAACTTGCACACAACCGTGCTCTTGTCCACGCTGACATCCGTCTGCTTTTTAAAACAAATTTTCCCATCGACGGGGCCAACCAAAGCGGTCTCATTTGAGCCTTCGTTCATGGTTGTTTTCTGAAGTCATGAACGTAAATTGGTGCTCCAGTATAATCGGTACCCCTGAAACCCATCCAGTGAGAAACGTTCCACGGTGCAAAAATGAGTGCGATTAAAAAGCGTTAATTTTTTTAACACGTTAATTTTTGTTTCGTTTCATTTCGTTTTCTTCCGCTTTCTCCTTGCGGGTCGCGGGTGATGTTACCGCTTTTTAGCGGGGATTACTGGGGCCTGAGGGTGGACCTTCAGCTATGTCTGCTTCACAGAATGTAACCAATATTGTCCATCTCCAGTAGACTGCCCCTATCAACGGCTTTGGGCCTCCCCACAAACCACCTGAATGCAGGATACAACTTGGGTACAACATCAAATTAATTCCAATTCTCTGACATCTGAGCCACCAACTTGTGTGGCTGCATGCGTGGCATAATTTTGGTCAACCCCGACAAAATCTCACTCCAAGGTTTTTTGAAAAGTTGGCTGCTATATAACCACACACTCTGTAGACATGCTTATTTTGTTTTTTTATTTCATAAAATGTGTGTCAGCTTTCACTGGATCCTCCGTCAGCTAGCTAAACAGCGGTAGCTTCTGAAAGAGTAAAATCCATTTTGTTTAGCGATAAAGAGACTGACAGTGTTATGTCATTATCAGGGATTGTCCTGCTTGGAAAAATCTTTGGCGCCCTTGCAGCCTCTGTGTGTGTCTCTGTGTGAACGTGGATTTTCTGACCGTCCAAGGAAAATAACAAGCGTTAACATGATTGAGACAGAAATAGCGCTTCAAATCCTGTCTGTGTTTTTAAACCGTTTAACAAGACGATCTTGAACGCAGCGTTTGACTTCCAGTAGTTCCCTTTCCTGGCCTGAACACACTCCACAGTGTCCCTTTTTGTGTCATGCGAGAACGTGTCAGAAAAGCATCAAATTTTGCTGCTGAAGACGCTTCATTTTTTCATCACAAAACACTACGACAACGTCACCACTCTAATGCTGCGTTCCAGGAAAGTTGGAGGTCGGAAATTCCCAGTTGAAATTTCCGATTTCCGACCTCCAAGCGTTCGAGGTGCACGGACCATAGTTCAGTAAAGAATGTACGGCATTACTATTTTTGAGAGTAATGTGTAATGTAGAATATATTACTTTTTTGAGTAACGAGCCCAAACACTGGTCCTTCAAGGCATTTAGATGGTAAAAAATTCCAAGGGGTCATGTAACTTAAAATGACCCTGCTTGTAGTGTATTGTGAGAAACATGAGAAAACATGCCTGAATAAACTCAGTCCACTGCATACAATTTATAGGTGTATTTACTCATTACTTTAATACGGTTATAAAAAGACAATTGTAGTGGGGAGAGAAGGAAGATAACTGGATACAATGGAATTGTAGAATTACAAAATGTCACAAATATGGTTAAGGCGTCCTGCAACAATGTCCTCTGGGAGGTGTACATAGGTGTGTCGGGGCAGGGTGATGCTTCCATTGGGCCATCCCCCAGTTAGAAATTAACAAATCACCTACTGTATATTTATATTTATATATTTATATAATGTAAATATAAATAGAGATAGAGATAGAGATAGAGAGATATGGCAATCTTTTTATTCTGATCAACATCGCTTTTCTCTAACCCAGGGGTTCCCAAACTGCAGAGTGCCGTGGCCCACTTTAAAATCTGAAAATCTCTCGCGGCCCAACCAACAACTCTGATCAACATACAAGACTTAAGATGAATTATTTCTTCTTTTATTAAATGAAATAAGTGGAGAGTCAGCAGCTGGATTTTGCCCCCCAATTAAAATTCCCCCGTCAAGAATGAAATATAAGATAAGTTCTGGCTTACAAATAGGTCAGATAAATGAAGAATAACAGGTAATTTAAATCACATGATTTTGTTTTATTAGTTGTGATTATTTTTTTAATCAAAATATTTAACCATAAATATTTAATGGTAACTTAAAACTTAATTACAAAATAGAAAATGACCTCTCGCGGCCCACCTGCAGTACCTCCGCGGCCCACCAGGGGGCCGCGGCCCACACTTTGGGAATCACTGCTCTAACCTTTGTTCTCCTCCTCCTCTTCCTCTCTCTATCTCGAGATAGAGATCGATGAAAAAGATTTGTCATGTCGATAGTATTCCCAATGTGACACCTTCTTCACATAACATTAACAGTAACTGATCCTCATAACAAAAGATATTCTCAGTCAATTACAACTAAAAGGAATCACAGTCACAGCAGCCGGCTATTGTTTTCAGAGTAAGACCATTTATCATGGCAGATTGTACACTCACATGTTGAGTCCCAAAGGACCAGGAAATGGGCTAGATGGGTCCTGTTTCTTGGTCCAACCCTTTACCAAATAGTAGTCTTCAATGTAGGCTGGAGTCAAGAAATATGCTGAAAGAAGATCACTGGAGAGGTGCAGAGCCTGGTACAAAGGAGTTTATTGGAGTCTACAAGGCAGCAACACCAACAAACAGTGAGTTTGGTTCTTGGAGTGAACTGACCAAGCTCTCTCTGTGCTCCTGCTTATTTGCTGGAGGGTCTCCACCCATTTCTTAAACAACCACTACTGAGGACCAATTCTAAATGGTAGATGCCATAGCCCATTGCCTATGCCCCCTCTTAAAGATTGACCCTTCTCTCACACCCATTGCCTGCCTCCATTAGCTTCCTACATAGCCAATAGTATCCTTCCTTTACACTCATGGCCCCCTTGAGTGCGAGTGTGACCATTCCCCTAGTACTTAAAGACTACTTGAAGAACTTGAATAGTGAGTTTGTCAGAGTGAAAAACAAAATCATCACAAAACTATGTACTTGTTTAGCTGTATGTTGTGTGTATTAATTTGTGTTGAACATTACATAACATAACTACAGTGTGAAATAAGTTACCCTATATGCTACTAATACTCACCATCAACACGACTGGCCACTGAAGTGTCAAATGTCCAGTCTTCTTTTTTTAAACGCCAGTGAGCAGTCTAACCCTAACCCTAACCCTATAGTAGAGTACCATGCTAGTTATGTTTTAATGGTCGTTCAAAGCAAGATGCACAAGTAAGAGCGGCAACAAAACCATTGTTTTCCTATAGTACAGCACAGCTGGTCAGTGCCCGGCTCTTGTGCCACGTTTTTCTAGCGTTTTATAAGAAATTAAAAATTCTCAACCCTAACCCTTTTCAGCACAAAGCCGAGTTGCACCGCTTTTTTGTAATGATATTACACCACACTTTTCCAAAGGCATTTTTTAAGCAGCCACACCCGTAGAGATTTTGCCACGTAGGCCATGATGATGCCAAATGACAGTTGCCAAAACTGTCCAATCTAAGACTAACCTTTGAGTTTCTTGGCGCGTTAGTAACAGGTCAGTGTTAATGAAAACCTACCAGAATTAAAAGGCAACAGTTGGACCAAACAGTCAGAACTAGATGTAAAAGCGCAGGGGGCTAGGTCAGTGCCAAGAAAACCTGTGGGGGTATATGCACGTGGAACACATATCATTGGCCACTTCTTGATCTTGGTTGTGCTGTTTTGAGGCCCTAATCAGGTTTATCCCTTGTTTGAGTTTGTGAAACCAGCAGGTCAGCAAAAAGATGTTCAGTCAAGTGAAGACCCATCAGGTTTCAGAACTCTCCTCTCAAATTCCATCATAATCCATCAGGTCAAATTCTAAATGGAGGAGTCAGACTGATGTCCTTGAAAGCCACGCAGTGATTTATGTTTGAGGAACGCAGCAATTGAGGATGACCTTTTGACCCTTGTTGTGCCTGATATGGTCAGCGGCCTCTCTCCAGAAGCTGAGGAGAAGTGATGCCGCCGCCTCCGCCGCTGATGCTGTTCTGATTTCAAGCTCTTTTCTACCCTCCCCACTCTGCCTTCTTCTCTCCAAGCAGCCCGTGATGGAGCTCCCAGCAGCTGGAAGACATCAGATGACGCAGTGCAACTCAGGTACTGCCAGGGCTTCTTTCCAGCTGTGTCCCTCAGCTTCACGTTGGCGTTGAACTTACTAACCAGCAACCGCATTATATTCTTGTGCCCATAGACAGCCGCGATGTGGAGCGGCGTGTGGCCGCATGTTGACCTGGCATTTATGTCGAAGGCCAAACCAGCCTTTTCAACTCCATACCTGAAAGCCCAGAGAGAGCAGATCAATGCCTGGTTGCATAAAGTGTGCTTATCTGCCTTTGATGTCTTTAAAAATGAACGTGTTTCATAAACAAAAGTAAACATGATTCAAGTTTTGATGTTGAAAGAAGCTTCTTAAAGTCAGTGCATTATTTTTGCAATTTTGAAATCACTGCAAACCTGACGTGGTTAACGACTAGCTGCGTACCATAAAGTGTTGAGGGCCCTGTGGTCACCATGTTTGGCGATCCAGTGAAGCACAGTGAAGCCAGAAATGAAGTCTCGTCTGTTGAGCAGGGACGAGTCCTCTCTGAAGAGGGAGTAGATGTCGGGCCATGCACCTGCAGCTCCCTTCACCAGCCAGGTGTGCTCCCTGGACTCCAGAGGAACCAGTGACTGGGGGCAGGAACAAAACAGCAGTAATCACAAACAGCAGTAATCACAAGCTCAACCATTATCCCTTCTGGGAATAAATAAATAAATAAAATTAACAGTAGCTACAGTAAAAAGTGCAAACAGTAAACAGTGCAAATGAAGTGGAGTGCAAACGGAAGTAAAACAGTGCAAATGGATGTGCAAATAGAGGTAGAAGTTCTCAATTGTCTGTTATCTATTGTCCGCCCTGCCTTTACTGAGAGCTGTTGTACAGTCTGATGGCCAGGGGGACGAAAGAGTTTTTAAGTCTGTTGGTGGAGCTGGACTGGGACAGCAGTCTGCCAGTTTGTGCAGCGGGTGGTGGGTGTTGTCCAGCATGAACAGCAGTTTGTCCAGGGTCCTTCTTTCTGCCACTGTAGCCAGAGAGTCCAGTTCTGTGCCCACTAATGAGCCAGCTCTCCTCACCAGTCTGTCCAGTCGACCAGTGTCTCTCTTCTTGCCACTTCCTCCCCAGTAAACCACAGCATAAAAGAGGACGCTGGCCACCACAGACTAGTAAAACATCTGCAGCAGTTTTTTGCAAATGTTGAAGGACCCCAGCCTTCTCAGGAAGTACAGATGGCTCTGCCCTTTCCTGTGTAAAGTGTCCATATTTGCTTTCCAGTCCAGCTTGTCCAGCTGCAGCCCCAGATATTTATAGGTCCTGACAACCTCCACATCGACCCCCTTGATAGACATGGGTTGGAGATGTTTGTTCTTCCTTCTGAAGTCCACCACCATCTCCTTGGTCTTCGAGGTGTTCAGCTGCAGATGGTTGGACCTGCACCGCCTCACAAAGTACTCGAACAGGCTCCTGTACTCCCCCTCCCATCCATCCTTGAGCAGAACAGGCTTTAAACATCCTTGGACACATTCTGTCCGGGCCCACCGTTTTCCTTGGACGAAACCTCCTCAGCTCTCTGCTCAACTGATCCTTGTTGATGGTGGTGGTGAGGGGAGTTGAACTGTCCATGGGTGTGGAGGGTTGGGGTGGTCTGCAGTCTGAGGTGGTGGAATTGGGGGAGGTGATGGACATGGTGGGGGTGTGAAGTGGGTCGTCGCTGGTTGAGGGAGCTGGGATATCAAACCTGTTAAAAAACAGGTTTAGCTGGTTTGCTCTTCCAGCATCCCCTTCTCCTGTGATGTTGCCCTACTTGGTTCTTGGCTCTTCATGGTTTTCATGCCATCCCAGACCTCCCTCATGTTATTAAGCTGCAGCTTCTGTTCTACCTTCCTTCTGTAGTCCTCCTTCGCCTCTCTCAGGTGGACCTTGAGTTCCCCCTGTACACGCTTCAACTCGTCTCTGCCACCAACCTTAAATGTCCTCTTCTTTCTGTTCAGGATGCCCTTGACAGTACTGGTGATCCAGGGCTTGTTGTTGGGGAAGCAGCGTACAGTTCTGATGGGGACCACAACGTCCATACTGAAGTTCAGGTAGTCAGTAGTGCAGTGTGTGCTTCCTGCAGGACGCTCCAGTCAGTACATTCAAAGCAGTCCCTCAGAGCCTGCCTATTTTTATACTGGGCAGTAAGCCGCCAATTTGGCCGTCCTTTTTGCGGCTAGGTCCGTGTATTTAGACAGAGGGCTGCAAATTGGGGGTCTGTTTTGGTCTGCGAATTTGCCGCCTCGGAGGGTACACTTATTTCCGCTTCGACTGCTATCTAAATCCGAGGCGTCAATGTGCGACCCATAATGGAGCTAGAACAGTCTCAATATTATTCACAAATAAATGCAGAGGGATTTGTATCTGCAAAGCTGGATCCGCATCTGTGCCAGAGTCATTTGTATCTGTAAAGCTGGATCCGTATCTGTGCCTCTAATTTGCAACTTGTATATAATCATTTGTTCATCAACTTAGTATTTTTCAGTGGAAATATATATATATACACAAATGCAGGGTGCAGGTGACTCGTAAAATGTCCCTTGACTCGTGTCTCGTAAAACAATTCACAAATAAATGCAGTGATTTATATCTGTATCCGTGTCTGAGCCAAACGGATTTGTATCTGTAAATCCGAATCTGTATCTGAGACAAAGGGATTTGTATCTGTAAAACTAATCCGTATCTGAGACAAACGGATTTGTATCTGTAAATCTGGATCCGTGTCTCAGCCAAAAGGATTTGTATCTGTAAATTTGAATCCGTGTCTCAGTCTAAAGGATTTGTATCTGTAAATATGAATCTGTATCTGTGCCATCTAACTTGTATGTCATCATTTGCATATCAATTTAGTATTTTTCAGTGGAAATATATTTGTGAATCTCCATCTTTTGCTGTAGATCTATTTGGAACTGTTTTTCCGCTTTTTTTTGTGTGTCACACAATTCTCAACTCGTGTGTGTCTTCCAGTAGATGGCGCTAATGCAACATTGATAGACGCTGTTATACTAAACAGAAGAAGAAGACCAAACCAAGTGCTGCCACTGGTTGCCTGCTTGATGAAGGGGCAGCAGCAGCATGGGTAGCTAACTAGCTGCTTCCATGCTCCTATATTCACACTTAATTATGAAAAGTCAATCAGAGCCATAACTGCGGTCAAGCCAGCCATGGTTCGTGTTAGCTTGGTCAATCAGCCGCACGTTTGTTTTCTAGTGCGCAAATCTACTAACATTTACGGTAATCATAATGAAACTGTTCTGAATACTTATTTAAAACAACACATGTACGGAGCTACTGGATAAGCGTCCTGCTTGCGCCGGCGCCAGATAATTGTCAACACAAGATCTACGCTTTTTCAGTGCCTTATTTTGGAAAAACATGAACCTGTTTTACTAAAAAAAAAAAATAATCCTATAAAAAGCCCATTTGTTTTAATTTGTCTCGACACAAAACAAAATCTGCAAACCGTTATCTAAAAAAAAGGTACAGCATGTATGAACTGGTCACTTGTTGAACGTGATCACCAGAGTAACCACCATCAGGTGTCAAATGTAGCTGCTGTTAGCTAGTTAAATAAGTTAGCCGTGCAGCTAGCTTGGAGCTTTGACAACCAGGAAAAGTAATGCTAGCATGGGACTAGGGTTGCTCCAATACCCTTCTTTTCAAATCGAGCTCTGCTTGTTACAACAAATTAAATAAAAATAAATATAAATATAAATAATTTCTAGAGATGTCCCAAGCCGATCTGCAGGATCGGGATCAGGATCAGAAATTTTGAATGTGGACCCAAGGCTGTTTTGTTTTTTACGTCTACACATTTGGTGTGATAAAATATTACAGAGAAGGTAATTCAATTAATCGCTCTGAATAACCAGCTCAGAATAAAAAAGAGCCATATGAAAATATATACATTGTTTCAACAACAAAAAAAAAACCTATTAAAGTAAAACTCTCGCCAAAAAGCAACCAAGGCTTTATTTACGATTGAATATGAGTCAAACCTTCGTGTAAAAGCATAATTACGACGAAAGAGGCACTTCTAAGATTTACCATAGTTTCGTTTTTGGGCAAGCTAATTTTCAATGGGGTGCAGGGGCACTTTTACGCTAGCATCATTAGCTAGCTATTTTTAAAACACTAAGAAGGCTCAACACAACATGAAACTTTGCTCGTAGTATCACCTGGATCTCTACACATGAACACGAGCATTGAGAACATTGTTTNTGTACACAGAGTTTACTAAAAAGAAGGTTTTTGAACGACTCACTGTTGCTGCTGCACCTCCGGCGCGCTGCCGTCATGGCAGACAAAAAGTGTCGATCCCCGAGTGCGACCTAACAGGCAGGAGAGTAATGGTGGACCGCTCCTCAAGCCTGCCTGTTAGGTTGCACTCGGGGATCGACACTTTTTGTTTGCCATGACGGTGGCGTGCCGGAGATGCTGCTACTAACGTGAGTTGTACATGCCGGTGCACCCCGACCTTTGAACCTGGATGGGCCTGGGCTGGCTGGTTACCATGTTAAACATTGCAGCACACAACATATGCGTCATAATGTCAAAACTGTTATTCCTCTACATTCTGTTGAAAAGTTTAGTAAAGTCTTGAATGTTTTCAACATCTCTTACATACTGCACCTTTAAATTAGGAAATATCTGAACAAAACTTGAGTTACCAAGGCTAAGAATATATGACCAGACGATCAATCAACAGACAATCTGTTGCTCAACAGTGTTTGATCTTTTTGGATATGGACACATTTTGGTAATGAGATTTAACACCCAGCCCTACAAACACAGAGAAAATCATTTTGGTTAAACGACAGAAACAATCTGTCTCCAGGAACATACACCCAGGTGACAAAGAAAAACCTGAGAAAATGCAACTGTTTCAGTCAATAGAAATTAACTGTAAACTTTACATCAAGACACTAATTCAAAAACCAAATCTGTTGAGATATAGAAGTTTAGAAGGGACAAAAAAATAGAAACAAAGATGGAATGTAATCAGTGCTAATACCTAAAAAAGACTGAACCAAATCCATAATAAAAGTAATCAATTTGTATCACTTCAATGTAGGTTGGTTTTCCAACCTAAATCATGTTAAACCAAAGCTTGTTTCTACAAATAAAGAGTTGATTCAAATCATGTTTGAGTGTTAAGTTCAAGTTTTGACTCTGGTGTGCCTTTCCAGCCAAACTACCATACCAAGAGTGTACAGGAGGTTTGGAAGGGACATTTAAAAAGAAACTATACTGTCTAAAGGTCTCACCTGCCTACTGGGGCCTTCATGAGGAGCAGTGGAGGATGAGGATGAAGCAGGGAGACTCCTCCTCAGTCCTTTTCCCTCCACCCCCTCCACCAGGTCGGCAAGGCTGTGGCAGCGAGGTGGTGTGGAACAGGACGACAACGAGGAGGACGACAGGTTGTAGTGAAGGCTGAGTGACGAGGAGATTAGGTGGAGGCGGTTCAGACGAGCTGCCTCACTTCCTCCCCTTGCCTCCTCCTGGAGAAGCTGGTCAAGGTCGGCTCCCAGGCTGCGGCACATCCTGCTCCTGAGCTGGCTGTTTAGCCGTCTGGCGACTGCTGGGCTCTGTTGCTGTGCTGGTGAATAGGTGGAGCTCTCGCTCGACTCTGCACCTTCCCGGTTGTTGTAAAGATCATCTGTTGGGTAGAGTAAAGTGCATGGTTTAAAGCAGCTACATGGAACTTTCATTTTTTGTATATTTTGGTTCCTCCCTGTAGACAAAAGCTGCATAAACACCACAGCCAAGCTCTTGGCTGGATTTGGCTAGCATGCACATTTATTTTCAAAGCGAGTGAGTAAAAAAACACAACATTTTCATACCATTTGTCTTCTTTAGACAAACTTAGGACAATATACAACATTTTGAACACTCCTAATTGTCACAGGACTCTCGCAGTGCTCTTTATTGTCAATATCTCTTGCTAATCCTAAAATTTCATAGTGATGCAAACCAACTGGGAGTGTCTTTCAGCTCTGCACACACCATTTATTTTAGCTAGAGCTCATTACATGTCACACAAGAGGATTTTCCTGTACAGGCTCAAACAAAAAAAAAAAAAGGAAATAAAATAACTTTTGCTCTGACCTGTTAGGACGTGTCTTGGTAAATCATGAGCTGCAGACTCCTGGTAGTCATAGAGATAGTCGCTGGAGCGATGCCAAGGCGCCAAGGTTTTACTGTCGACATGATGCATGACTCTCTCAAACTTGGTCCTTTGAGTTCGCTGGAGTACTTCCTGGATTATCGACCCATCCCCTGCCTTACCTATTGACAAAGTAAAGAGTTAAAGAGACAAGCCACGATGGAACAAAGCAAGAGGATAAATGTATAGGCACACACAATATTTAACATTGTCAACATCAACAACAACAACAACAACAACAACAACATTATTGTTATTGGTTTTGGTCTTTTTATGAGATTTGTCAGGAAATTATAGAACATCGCCTGACTTATCCTTCAATCTCTTTGTTCCTACTGTTGAATGTTTGAGCTTAACTGTGTACAATGATATATGTACAGTTTGACACTAGAAGGCTATTTTCACATTCATTGCTCAAAGTGTACATTTTCTCTGTGCTCACTGTTGGTCTGATTTTAAAAGGCGAAATATCATCACAAATATTTTGGAAGCCAACCCTGGTCATGTGATGTGGAAAATTTCCAGCCTTTGGTGCACACTGAGAATGGGCTTTACAGTGAAGTAGGAGACATCGTATGTCCAGCTATTTAAATTGTGTAATGAAAAATACTTAAATAATTATATATCCTGGATCAGACACACATTAGAGAAATGTTGTGTATGCCTTAATGCATGTTTGGAGGATCTTGATCATACAGACTGCTGCTGTACCTGATCTGGCCTGTGGATCCTCGTAGCTGCTGTTACACCCTGATCCTCTGGGGGAACCTGACAGCAGCCAGTCGCTGCTGGGGAGGCCTGTGTCAGATGAGGGGGAGAGGATGCTGCTGTGGCTGGACAACAGCTGTTTACCCAGCCCCTGCCTGGGCTCCAGCTGGACACCTGCTGGCTG
>CAEMYA010000354.1:189873-244732 GCA_903131615.1 Diplodus sargus
CAGGCCTGGACCCACCCTGAGCTGTCCTACTTTAGTAAGCCGACCCTGGGCAGGAGGCTCCGACAGACTGGAGGTTCGCACTTGTGTTTTCTCTGAGATCTGACTCACCACCTCAGCTGCTGCTGTCAAAAAAGAAGGGTTGAAGACACAATCCACATTTATTTTTATACCAATGTCAGTTCTCTGCTCTCACCAGCCATGACTCAGAAGTGGTTTGCCTTAAAGTGTTTCCATTTGCTGCTCTTTAGGTGGAAAGAATGTTGGTGCTCTGCTCACAAAATCTGATTGCCAAGGTAGACTTAAGCCAAAGCAGAAACACCAAAGAATTACTGCTGTCACAATTAATAAGCAAACATCTCAAAATAACTGTGGAATGCATGAGTTCCAAACTACTAACTGCAAATACATTATTTGATAAAAAGGAAATTACATACATATGCTCGACCTGTGAGGTCCCTATTGTTTTTCGAAAGACGACTTTTTCGTCCCAAATGATCGCATTTTTCACTGCCTGAACATGCCCTAAAACTCACCAAACTTGGAATGTACATCACACCTTCTGAAAAATTTCATTATCTATTTTCTTCCTCGATTCCCACCACTAAGTGGCGCTACAATCAAGGAAAGTAACATTTTGGCTTATAACTCACATATACTTTGTCCCACATTCAAAAACCTTATATCCACACGTGATATAGGCCAGGCCCATTTCCGCCTACCGATTTCTTCCGCAAATTCGCAAAATGTCCATGCTGTGTGCAAAGTTTCCATGAAACTTTGCACACAGCATCTGTGGACTGACTAAAACTCAATAAAAGAATTTTTATATTCCAAACAATACTCAAGTTATCAAATAACAACTTCCTGTACAACATATGCATATCTCCACATTGGTCTGTCCGAATGACATGAAACCCAGGTGACTAGGGCTGGGTCCCGAACTTCGGTTCTTTTATGGCACCGACCGAAATGCTTAGGTAGCACCGAGTATCAAAATATGCCTCGTCTTTCGATGTCAAGTTTCGGTGCCCAGAGGTAAATCATGTGATAAAGATCTGATAATGCTGCCGGTGATTGGCTGCAACGTTACATGTGATTGGGGCATGCAGGAAAAATACATACATGGTTACCAGAGACGCTCTGTGGCTACGCCCACAGACAGGGTTCACGTGTGTCTGTGTTGTGAACTGTAATGCCACTGAGGTGAAAAGCGTGGTTCCATTATTGCAAGACTGATGCCAATCTTCCACGATGCAATATATGTTAAAAGGTAGCGTTGCTAAGGCTGGCAACACGACTAATATGATGAAGCACGTGACCACGCACGGAATCAATTTAAGAGCAGAAAGTTGCTCCGTGTTTGACTGCAAGAAGAGCAGACCGCAGCCATCCTCCTCTCAGCATTTAAGTCCGCCTGTGGACGTTACAGAGCCCGAGCTGCCTGATTGAAAATCTCCACCACTGGACTCCGGTGTGTAATGCTAACTTAAGATATTATCGTGTAGCTTTATTTTATGGCTATGTAGCTAGCTAAATCGAAAGCTAACTAGAGATTGACAGTAACAGATAAAGCTTAGCTTGTAAAGATGTGCTCATCAATTGAGTCGGCTGGTTAAACAGCTCACCTAGCGTTCACTGTTATGTTTATCTTCTCACAGTAGACACCATCAGCCAGGAGCGGGCTTGTCTGTGTCCTGAGAAAGCAGACATGTTGATTTTTCTGAAGAAAAACTGCTAAGTGAAAAGGTCCTCAGTATGTAGCAATGAGCATTAGACACTGACTTGTCACTTGTTGCAAGTGTTCTTTTGCACTGGAAATTATTTGTAGTTTATTTTTTCTGTAAGATAACTGCTTGCAGTGGAAAAATGCTGAAAAGCTGAAAAGTAAAACTCAAGATTTGTACTGTAATGTATGACTGTAATGATACACCAATCTCACGATTCGGTTTGTATCACGATTTTTGACCCACGGTTCGATACAAACCTCGATTTTTTTTTAGAATAAAATTTAACATTTTATCTATGTAACATTTCAATAACTTCTGTATATGAAACTCGTCTGATAGTCTCAGAGGCGCAGTACTTGGAAACTGAACCAGTGTGAATGGATGAGCCAGCTGCGCATATGGAGGGCGTGTCATACAGTCTGATGACTGCACAGGTCCCTCACTCAACTTAATAAACAGAAATGTCCCACAAAGCAACGTTACAGAACCAAACAAAAGTAACGTAGTAACTGTAACTGTCTTTGGCAACTTGTATGAGGAAAAAGATACCACAGATTTAGTGGAGAAGCGTCCGTCCTCCCGTCTGTCCTACCGACTCCTCGCGACATTTCTGCCCGAAAAACAGCGTCTGTCACCGGCAAAAAGCTTTAACTCATCGAGTGTTTGTAATGAAAAGAAATCTCCGTGACCGTCAGCCCTCCGGACCGAGAACAGGGGGGTACACGTTACCGTCACGCCTCTTTAGGAGCCGCAGCGGCAGCTTTCTGTGTGAATTCATGGCGGTACGGCGGAGATCTTTCGCTCTGTGTGAATCACCATCGGCGGAGAATTGGCGAACCGCGGCTGCGGCTGTTATGCGTTTACTCCTGGTTCGTCTTCACTCCAGCGGTGCTTCGCTCTGAGTGAACGACCATCGGCGGAGAATTGGTGAACCACCTGTGGTGTTAATGCGGCGTCTCTGTGTGAAAGGGGCTACTTATTGTTACTCATAAGGCTGGATCTGGACAGGAACTTGTGTCGCGATTCTGCCTTCTCACACCGAGAGACAGGTTCGTGGATCCGAGTGTCGCGATTTCGGTTTTGATACGTATGTCGTTACAGCCCTAGTAATGTATTATGTCATTTTCTTTTTGTTAGAGTTGATATTATAAAATTGGTATTGAAAAAAAGTATCGCTCAGGAACTGGTATCGAAGTGAAGGTATCGGTATCGAAAATTTTTGATTGAGACCCAGCCTTACAGGTGACTACTTCCCCATGAGCCACTAAGGCTCTGTGAGAAAATGATACTTTTTCGGACTCTTCCTAGGCCATTTGACAGATTTGCACTAAACTTTGTAAGTAGCATCTGTGGACAAAACGTATCAAAAGCTTTCACTTACATCACACTTGGTGGCGCGGTCCATTTTGATGCTTCGCCATAAAACCATCAAGTCATTTTAACTTCCACATACAATTTGCCATCTACTCCAAATTGCTCACCTATGTAGAGGGTCTTGCCCTGAATACATCTACGTGGCACACCCTGACGGCAGCATGCACCGATGAGCGTGGACTGCGAGGGCCCGTTCATTGCTGCTTGCAGCTTTAATTTTAGTACTGTTTCTTATATGAGGCTCCTTTTTCAACTTCAAGGTCAATATTGTTTTTTGCTAATGACAAAACAACAAATTATCCGTGCATTTATATGGAACTAAGCTTTAGGAGCATTCCACCTTAACTGTCCTCCATGTTACATAGCATTCTGAGATCGATACCTCTCGGCTGGCAGCACAGCGGCGAGCGGAACAAGTAACTACTAACATGAGTGGTTCAAAAACTTTCTTTTTAGTAAACTGCACATAAACAATGTTCTCAATGCTTGTGTTCATGTGTAGAGACCCTGGTGACACTACGAGCTAAGTTTCATGTTGTGTCGAGCCTTCTTAGTGTTTTAAAAATAGCGATTTTGATGCTATCATAAAAGTGCTCGTAGCACTCACATTGAAAATGAGTTTGACCCGAAAACGAAAATACGGTCAATCTTAAAAGTGCCTCTTTCGTCGTAATTATGCTTTAAACTAATTTTTGACTCGGGTACATTCGCCAAAATGCAGCCTAGGCTTTTTTGTGAGAGTTTCGCTTTAATGTCTTTGTGTTTTTGGCATTTCTCGTTGTGTTTTCCAACTTTCCATTGTGATTTGCTCCCATCGGCTACCGTGCTTAATGCATGCAGTGTTTCCCACACATTAATTTATTTGTGGTCGGTCCACCACAATATCAACATTGGTACCGATCATTCAAGGTATGGCATCAAAACAAACCTATTCATCGGTTTCAGACAAAAAAAAAATTAGATGAAGAAAAATGCTCACAGCATAAATGTAAGGTTTTTTTTCATGATGTGGGTGGTGGGGGAGCTTTAATGCCGAATCTTTAGCTAATTTAAAAGGGACCCCGTTCACTGCAGTACAAAGCTGAGTGTCTGGCTGGAGCGGCTCTCTACTCCTCCAAACTGAGGCTGTGCTGATCGGTGATTACGGCAGGAAACAGATCAAGTATAGATATGTACTTTATATGACCCCATTTAAAAAAAACACGAACTATCCCTGTAAGTGTTTGCTTTAGGAAAGGGCTAAAATAAGTACGTCACATGTGAATGCCATCAGACTGATTGACTAATGTGACACCCGTTTTAGTGAATTATAGCAGGTCCAGCGTGTTGGCATTACATTTGGGAGGGAGGGTGTGTTGTTAGGCAGATGTCTGTCATGTCTGTTGTATCCTCGTAGACCTCCTCTGCTGTTCAATATTTGCCACGTAACATTACTTTAGGATTATTTTAGTGTGTCCTCAGTTTATAGGTCTCTAATGTGAAGTGTGATAAACAACACTAATAGTAGATTATTGCTCTGAGTGGATTATTGTTAACTCTACTGAGTTAGTTGTGTCTTTCTTTACCACATTTATTAGATATTTATTGTGACCATTTGAACACATTTGTCTACATTCTTACAGTTTAGTTATGTTTTTAATGTAATACTTTGTCAAATTAAAGTCAATTTAAAGTAAACTATACTATATATGACCATTAGTTCTGCCCACAGAATATAGGTTAAGACCATATCATCAGTTAGGCACAAGTAGTCCACTTTGTAATACCCTGTGAAATATACACAAAAATATTCCTTCAGTATCACATAGTGCTCATCAGTGATTTATCTTTGTTTAATACTCTAACAAGTACAATGTGTCGAAAACTGCTTAAAAGTGACAACTTTGAAATTGGGTGCATGCTTTAAATGGAAGCTGTACTCTATATTGCAAAGTTTAATATAAAAACAGATTATGAATTTCTGCATTAGTGTAACATAACTCAATTATGTAGTATGAATATTTGCTCAGGATCTATTTTGTTTGGTAACCTGAGAAGTTTTGTCTTTGCTGGAGCAATTCTGAAATATTTTGGAACCACAGACCAGGAAGCAGCACCGGACCAGGAAAAAAGGTTTTACAATTTAAAATAAACATTTTTGGGACAGCATCAGTTTCATTTATTGACCTATAGAGGATCCCCATTGTTTACCTCGTATTATCATTTTCTATCAGCTTGAATTGTTTGGTTGCGTCAACTTTAGATGTTTGATATTAATTTGAGAGAGGTTTTCACGACTCTAGACTGCTTTCCTCTTTAAATGTAATAGATTGTTGCATCTTTGTGGATCACCTAAAAGGCTTAGGAATATCAATCGTATGACTAAATAGGGGCCCCCAAACAGCATCTTGCATAGGGCCAGTTGGCTTGACCGTAACTTCCTCTGCAAAAAGAGGACAGCTGGCCTCATCGTCGAGATCAAGTCCCCACAAAGAGAGCCAGGCCTTGATGCCTGTTTTTGTCGTGGCCAAGCGGTGTAAATGTGATCTACTGGGGACTTTGTCCCAAAAGCTAACATTGCGAGAGATGTGTCTGTAAAACGGTCATTAAAGCCTCACAACCCCTGCGAAATGACTTGTTTTACTGTCAGAATTTTTACAACTTGGTCCAATAACATTTGCAGAGTTTAGAAGTCTAGAAGAGCAGCCTGATTACATTTATCCTCATCCAAGTTAGCTCGACACTAAACCGGAAGTAAGCCAACTCGGTCGGCGGAAGTCTTGAATGAGCAAGCTCTATGTCACCCCAGCTGGATTAGTCACCACCACAAAGTGATCCTGTTGGAAACACTGGCATGTTTGGAGGAACTTTATCATACAGACTGCTGCTGTACCTGATCTGGCCTGTGGATCCTCATAGCTGCTGTTACACCCTGATCCTCTGGGGGAGCCTGACAGCAGCCAGTCGCTGCTGGGGAGGCCTGTGTCAGATGAGGGGGAGAGGATGCTGCTGTGGCTGGACAACAGCTGTTTACCCAGCCCCTGCCTGGGCTCCAGCTGGACACCTGCTGGCTGCGGGTATTTGTGGTCCATGAGAACATCATGGTGAGGTGGCACGTCTGGAGTTCCGTCTGGAGATGGCGAGTAGTGCCCTACCTCTGAAGGTAGGCTGCGTCTGGTGGACGTTGCCTCGATTGGAACGGATCCTGGTCCCGACCGTGGCCCAGCCCACTGTCCTCTCAGCCCAACCCCTGACTCCAACCTCCAGTCTGAACCACCAGAAGGGAGCATTTCCCCCTTCACATCATGGATGTAAATCTTTGGGAGCTTCCTTTCTGATGAAGAGGAGGCTATTGAAGGAGGGGTGGGTGGGTCTACAATGCAAGGCGAGGAGGCAGAGATAGCCCTCCCTATGTCTCCAAGAGGAGTGCTGGGCCACGCTCCTCCTGCCGAGCCCGGCCTCATCTGGACCTCGCTCTCTTCCTCCTCATCTTCATCATAAGAGACAGCAGTTTTGTAGCTAGGTCTGTATCGAATTCGGCGTGGAACGACCTGAGGATGAAGAGGAGGCTCCTGTTGAAGATCTCCTTCATACTCCCTCCCTCTCAGGTGTTCTGGGACTGGAGCCTTCTGGAAGGCTGTTCCATCATGTCTTACTGCTGAGGCCAAAGGTGTGGGTTCTGGAGGCAGGCCTGGACCCACCCTGAGCTGTCCTACTTTAGTAAGCCGACCCTGGGCAGGAGGCTCCGACAGACTGGAGGTTCGCACTTGTGTTTTCTCTGAGATCTGACTCACCACCTCAGCTGCTGCTGGTCTTACGCAAGCTTCTGGTGTTCTTATTACCTGCTGCTGCTGCTGCTTCAGGTTGAAATTTGTCTCTACGTTGTTGTTGTTGAGCATAATGCCAGCCGCTGATAGGACCGTATTCGCGTCGGAGACTCCCGGCGGGGCGGATGTTGTCACCTCCCTCAGCAGAGGTTTCTGCCGAGGCTTCTCTGCTCTCCCAGCGGGGCTCCGTTTCGCGTTTTCCGGTCGCAGCGGTCCGGAAGAGCCACGGTCACCGCCGCCGGGGACAAGTCCTCTGAATTTCCTCCTGAGGACGACGTAGGAAACGCCGTCGAGCTGTTGAACTGTGGCCACAGAGTTGACAAACTTTTTGAAGAGCTCCCGGTTTCTGTCTCGGTCCGCATGGTCCCGAATAAAGTTCCTGAAATGCAGAAGCAAGTCCGAGTTTTTCACCGAGCCTCCGCTGCTCTGGAGGAAATGTAACACTGTGTCCTGTGTGAAAACTGTTGCCATCGTCGTCTTTATTCCAACAGTTTCTGTGTTTCTCTCAGTGCCTGGTCAGAGGTCGGTGACTTAGTTCTGACTGACAGCAAAGCCCCTCCCACCTCAGGTATTTAAAGCCTGCCGCACCTGCTGCGCTCCTGCAGGTGACCCGGATGTGTCTCACTGATGGTAGGACATAGTTTGAGAGTGGTATCTGTGGATTACAATTTTGTTTTTCTTTAACCGTTTTCACAAAAAAGTATTTGTTTGATGTAACCAACTTTTTGATAGGCCTAAACACATGTACTATGTTGCAATACATATCTTTTATGTAGGCAAATGTATATTCAATGAATCTAATATTATGCATGGCATGAACTCTGGCATTGTAAATTGTGCATGTAATTGTTTTTAGTTTAGTTTTTTTTGTTCTGTATTGTCTGTGTGTTTATATATTTGTATTAAGAAATGTGTACAATAAAGACGTTCAAAAAGAATGATCAAAGCTAAATGTAAAGCATAGTAATTGTCCAATAACAGGCTACATGTATGATCTACGCAAGATATTGTCTTTAAAAACAATAGCTTGTGCAGGTTTTAGAATATTTTACAGGTGAAACTCTCACACACTGTCAATTAAGTTTAATGACAACAATGTTTCAGTATTTAGGCCTCCATCAGGTTATCTTCAATCTTGAGGTGTACAAAAGCAAAACAAATGAATATCATTGGAAGGTTACTATTTTTTTTTCATTCAAAAATGCATTTTTAAATTCAATTCAAACACAATATATTTCATTGTAAAAATAACAGATAACAGACCAACTATAATAATGTATTACATTCCTTGTCATGATCAGTTTACACTATTTTAGCTTGAGATTGGGTCAACAATAGCTTGTTTTATCAAGTAAGCAATGTGTCAGCACAGAAATATTTCAAGGATATATATAGTATGTGTGTGTGTGTGTGTGTGTCTATGCCAGACAAGATGAAGAGGTATCATTCACTAAATACATTTATTTTGCAAAAACCAAGAGCTGTTGTTATTTAATCGTTCTTTTTTCATAAAACAAACAATGAATTGCATTCAATGATAACCCATAAAATGTCTGAGATACTCTGCGGTGCCTCCGCAGATAAGAACAGAGAATCAAACAAAGAGTAATCAAGAGTAAAATATGGGTTATTGATGAGGACATAAGGCAGACTGTGGGCTGTAATGTTTGGATAACAGTATAAAGTGAGAATATTTAAAAGGTGCTCTAAAGACTAAGAGTGAAATGAAATATGTACTACTGTAGGTGCAAAATGAAAATGGGTAATGATCAGTACTATCAGTCAGAACTAAAAACAAACTGTGTAGTTTAGATGCTATGCTGATACTGTTAATAAAAAAAAAAATATTGATTCTGTAAGCTGAAGCTCTCCATGTCATTTCCCCAGAGTCCCCAGGTGAACTGAAGTGAAGGGAAACCAAACAGCAACTGCTACATGGTAAAAACCATTAAATATCTTTTTCAAAACAAACAAATATGAATCCTGATCGTAGGTAGGAAGTAGGAAAATGTGTCCCATGTGATAATGAGAAGTGATATTTCATGACTGTGACTTAGGAGAAAAGATGGCAATGCAACATTTTCCATTTGTTTTTAATTTATGACTATTTCATCATTGTAATTCTTGAATGATATGTGCTGCACACTTTTTTTCTTGTACTTCACCTTATCTGAAGACAAATTTGCTCAATTTCTGATTTCATCATACTTCATGGTTGTGCCTGTGCCAACCAATAACTTTAGTTAAAGGTCCCATATTGTAGAAAGTAACAAAATGTTCAATCAACATAGAAATACACACAAGTATTTAGAAACTGTGACTTCAATGAGCTGTCTTACTGTTAGGCTTACTTAGGATTAGGCTGATAATGCCTACAGTGTCTCTAGAGGAGCCTTCCAAAGACTGTGATAACCCTGATTATATCATGGTGATGTCATCAGGGTCCAATCTCTGATTGGCCATGAGACCTCAAATAAAGAAAAGAATGCTTCCGTCATATTTTAACAACTGTAGTGCTCCTTTAAAATATGTTTTAGCCTTTATCTTCTTTAGATTTCAATCATCATGTTTCCTCAAGAACTAAATAAAATGAGCAACAGTCAAATGTGCATCATTTCATCCTTGACAGACATCAGTAACTAAGACAATGACAGACAGAGCTGCTTTTACTGAATCAAAGCTCCAGGCAGTGACTAAATAAAGAACCTCAACATATTATTACTTTTTTTTAAAACAGGTGTGATATGTAGAGTACTAGCAGTGGTGTTGAATTTCTGTCAGTGTTTCAATGATGTCTGGTGGTTGATCAGTGAACTCATTTAATCAGAAAATTAACAAAACAACATTGTTTTATTTTACGGATATCCACAAGGAGAACCGCTGAAATCAAATTATATTGTGTCTGTAATCCTTCATGATTGGTAGGTTTCAGCAGCTGTTTGCAACCATAGCAGTCTGATCAAACATACAGTGTTTGTGTAGTGTTTAACATATCACAACAACTAGTCAGTTTCATTACTTAGATGACAATTACAGCGACTGATTCATTATTTACATTATGTATCAACTGAAAACCTCCTTTCTGTGTTTCCTCTCATTATAAATAAAATATAATTAGATCTTAAACATTTGGCTTTTATTGTTATTCTTGACATTTTGTGGACCTTATATCTGACAGATTAAATAATGAAAAATAAAAAAGGGGGGATTTTGTGGCACTTGCAAAATGCTTTTCAACTCTGAGCAAGAAGAAGAAAAATAATACATTTTGGGCCAAATTAAATCCGCAGACATTTAATTCTGTGAAAATATTTGGATTCTGACCTTTTTTCATTTTTTGACATGAAATGTTTCATCACATCAATTTTAAAAGGTGTACATGGAACAATCTTTATCATTCAGTGTATATTCTGCTGCAAACAGTAGTCAAACTGCCAAAAATGCCTAGGAGCTCCAGACATTCAGACAGTAGTGACAGTAGTAGTTTAACAATATTATATGACAGTGATCAGTTAACCTAGCACTATTTGTGATCATCTCTGTTTGTAGCAGTAAAATAAAAACAGTCCCTCCAGTGGAGTCCCTCCGATTTTGGTTGTTCATTACTTTCCTAGGCTGACCGTACATGTGCGAAAGCTGAGCAGGTCCTGTGCAAATCTCGAAAGGGTTTAGCAAGGTGACAACATCATATTCAATTTTAAAGATGATAATATTTTTTCTAAACAAAACACCTGCTCACCTTCTCTTGTCATTAGAAAAAGGGTTTGTGGACAGTGTTTCCCACAGAATCAGACTTTAATTGTGCCGGTGGCTGTCCAGCTCGGGTAACATATGCGCACTCGAGACTTCCACCGACTGAGTCAACTAACTTCCAGTTTAGCGCCGAGCTAACATGGATGGGGATAAATGTAATCAGGTGACTCTTCTCTCCAAATTTTATTGGATTGAATTGCCCAAATTCTGACAGTGAAACGAGTCATTTAGCAGGGGTTTTGAGGCTTTAATGACTGTTTTACAGACACCTCTTTTTGAAAAAAAGTCCATAGATTTTGATCTGTTATGGTGGTTTGTTCAACAATGAAGACAACAATCCTCATGATCCTACACTACTTTGCAACATAATCAGACCACATCTTTTGTATGCATTGTTTTGATTGAGAGATTGAGAGAAAGTGACACAGTGTGCCTTTAAATAAGTGCTGTTATCGTTACTTAGAGCTTGAAAATTACAGGAAAAAATGCACTGGAATTGTTCTGAATAATATTTGACTTTGAACTTGATGGGCTTTGAAATCACCTTTCAGAGCAGAGAGAGGCAGAGATGTTGGCAGCAGTCAGTTTAGTCTTCACAATGCTGGCTTCTGATGTCGAGGTGCACAGAGGAGAAATGTACAGTCAGGTGTGAATAAAATGAGGCAAATTAAAGGTGTTTCTTCTTCATGTGTAAAGTCTGCATAGTCGTTCCTGCTTCAGTGTGAACAGTTCCTGTCTTAGTGTGACCAGATTCTTTATCAGGCCCACTTCCTTCATGCAGAGCTCATTCACTTGAGTTTTTAGGGAGTCCGTTATCTCTTCTTTATTTCCCATCCTTCACTGCCACTCATAACTGTGGCCTGTCAATGATATTACAGAGATGTCACAGTGGTGGACCTGACTGAGTGGGAGGGGCCTGGAATCAAAGAGGGTGAAAGCAGCGGTGGAAAAGGAAGAGCAGAGCAGAGGGCGGGACTGGATAATGAGAACGGACTTGTTCTGGACCAACCATGAGCCTCTGCAAGCTCCTGCGGCAGGCTCTCAGCCAGTCGAGTCAGCTGCTCCTCCCCCTGTCGTATGAGGTTGTCAAGGTGGCGCTGGCGAATCAGAAGGGAGGGTTTGGTGCTGACAAAGTGGCGGTAGTCCTGGAGCTGCAGTTCAGTGAGGTAACCAGACAGGATGGCGTGGACCACCCGTTGCCGTCTGTCCAAGTTCTCCTTGAGCTCCCTAGCGTCGTCAGTTTGACTGAGGAGCAGAGAACGCTTGTGAAGGAGGGACTCCTGAAGAGGAGGAGACAACATAATATTCATCAGTTTACACAGAATCTTATTTAGTACCAATAATTTTACTTGTTTATGTTAACACCCAAATGGAAACTACAACTGTAAATGTCATATTCAAAACAATACCAGCAGTGTGGTTCTCAGATGGATTGGAAAAATAGGTGTTTTTAGTTGCCAACATTTTGACATGTCACAGTGTAAAGAAATGCTACTATACAGAGTCAAAATATCTACTAGGAAAATGCACATTTATGTAGACATTAATGTTCTCCAGAGGATGAATGCTAATGACTTTCCATGGACCTACAGACAGGACAGCATTGGACAGACTTACAACCAATCAAAGCAGTCAAAACATGTGATGTGTGACTTTCCAAATCTGGACATGTGACACTCCTTTGTCAAAAAAAGGAAAGGAAGAAACACCCTTCCTCTGTCAGTCACCCTTTCAAACCAGCCACATACTAGATAAGTGGTTGCGATCTTCCAGAGCAAATAAAAATGAGCTTGGCATATTTGTTTGGTTCCCAGGCTAGGTTTACATGCAACCAAGCTATATATTTACAGGGCCAAAATGAGCCAAATGTGAACATTTAACGTATTTGGTGATATGAAATATTCACATGTTAAATAAGTTGTGTTTTTGTTCCTTCACACTTGCCTCACATCTTTCTTATCCCACCTTTTCAGTCATTTAGAGTGAGAAATGGTCTTGAATTTCTGTAGCACTTTACCAGTCTACTAACCACCTAAGGCACTTAACAACACATGTCACACACACATTCATACACTTGAAGGCAGAGGCAATTTGGGTTCAAAGATACAACATTCCACTGGAGAATTGAACCGTGACTGATTTGTAGCAAGAAAGTTCCTGATCAGGACAAATAAGCACAGTGTAAACATCTGTCAAAGCTAATGTGGACAAAGTCTAGCTATGACGTAGAGAACCCTGATCCATGTCTGACACTGTAGAGCTGTCTTAACCTGAAAATCTGTCTGAAATATCATGTAATTGCTACCTTACAAATGAGCCTAGCTTAGAAAGCAGCATGACCTTTCAGTTGAACGAAAGACAACACAGACGTAACATTTCCCTCAAGTGTTAAGGATGTCGGAAAAAAGGAGGATTGATGGCCTGGCTTGGCTTGTTCTTCAGGCTGACATGTATCTGACCATAGACACTATTTAAGTGAATGATAAGCAAACAAACATGCTTAAGTCAAACTTAATGTCATTCTGATCACAAACCAACACTCCAACTTCAGTCTAATAACACTCTTTTGTAGTGACAATAACAACTGATATTACAAATGTTAACTTCATTCTCAATTCTGAACACACCATTTTTCTGCTTTGAAGTAACAGTCATGGATCTATTACTACAATAAGTAGTAACAGTCAGCTGTTTCTTCCCATCTTGCACTTGAAAATCAGATACATGTTAATTTAGCTCTACCTAGTGGTAGCAATGTAGCAAAGCGACCCAGATAAGACATAATAGGGACAACTCTTTTTGAAAAACTTCCTTAAATAAAAGTGATCAAAACATAAGTAAATATCAATAAAATAAAATCCATACACAATTCAATAACTCTTCTTATGTAATTATGTAATAAATGATTAGCAGCTTTATGAAAAATATATTTCATTTACATTTGAGCTCACAAAAAGTCTTCAACACTGTGAATCATTCGTCATGTCAGTTTGTGATTGACACACATAAATGCAGATTCAGTCAACATTAACAGACAGATTCAACTAATTATCTATTCTTTGATATGAGATCATTTCTCCTCTGTGGCCATCCATGGTACTTCTAATCTAGAGTATTTACATGGACCTCTTAATTGAGCCTAAAAGGCTCCAATAGCTTTAACTTTTTTAATTGTTGTGTTGTGTAACAGGATCAAGAACACAAATGACCTGCAGTAATTATACTAATGAGTTCTGTGAAGATAAGTTACAGATGGATTGGCAGGTAAAGACAGGTAACCAGACTGTAAGATAGTTAGATCCTGTTCTGTCTCACCCTCTCCTCTGCTTTGTCCTCCTGCATCAGCTCCTCTCTCTCCAGAGCGAGCAGACATCTGTCGATCCTCGACATCCGGCTGCACAGAGACAGCAGCAGGTTCACGATCTTCTCCAGGTCTCCTGCAAACACAACCAAGTTTCAGATTCTGATGTACTCCAGGTATAGTACTACAACTCCTACTTTGGTCACCGAATATTACTCAAATTTCTGTGATATTTCTTTTGTACAGTGACAATCAGATGTTGTACCGATGAACATGCTGTACTTGTCCCTCTCATTGGCTTTGAGCCGTTCATGCACCAGTGCTTCGATGCTTGTCCCCAGAGCCTGGTGGTGTCTCTGCTCCTCACACAGCTCCTCCTTCTCCTGTCGCAGAGCGGCAACGCTGCCCCTAAGGGCCTCACACAGCTCCACCTGGTAGACATGGTAAGAAAACACAAGAAAACTTTTTCTTTCATGTTACTGCTGTGAAGTTTAATTGTAACTACAGAATCAACACATCTTGGTGGGATACAGACACTAGTTATTGTCTTAATAGCTATCTAGAAGTTCTCTGCTTTTCTTTTGTACTTTGCTGTTCTTTTTATCTGTTGTTGGTTTTGGTTGTGTTTCTGTCTCTGCTCTGGCCATGTTATACTACTACTACTACCACCACTACTTAGTAACAATAACAATTATTATTATTATTATTATTATTATTATTATTATTATTATAATAATAATTTATTAATACTACTACTGCTAATAATAATAATAATAATAATAATGAAAACAATAACAGGAAGAAGAAGAACAGTAAAACGTTTTTTACCTTCTTGGTGTTGAGGTCTTTGTCCTTCTCATCCAGATTGTTCTCCTTCCCTCGATACGTGGCACCATCTTGGATCCTAAGAGGGGACACCACTATTTAAAAGACTACATTTTTCAAGTGCCAAGTTTTCAAGTTTCCGCAAGATCTGTAATTTTTAGGTTACCTTTCTGTTCTTGAGTGAAAGAAAGAGGAAAGAAAGTAGGTATCAGAAAAAGAAAGTACTTAAAAGCAAGACAACTATTGCGATGAAAATAAACAGAAAAAAGAAAAGATAGAAACAAACAAATATCAATGGTTAGAAAAAGCCCTTAAGTAACCAAGCAAAAATTGACCAGATTTCATGCTATACCATTGTAGCATAAATTATTCATAGTTTGAACACTAATCCAGTATTAAAAGCAATACAAGTTTATTCTGCAAAACTTCCATACTTTTAAACAGAGGCTTTCCGGGGAGCTCTATTTTCCAGTGCACCCCTCTACTAAACATGTCACATGCATGCCCATAAATGGATGTGCACGGCTGTGTGTCAATTGCAGGATTACTGCAAAAAAGTTTTGTTACTATAACAGTTAATACAACAAACAGTTAATACTGTTGGTAACGTTTCATAAAGGCTAAATAACAACAACATAAATCTACTGATTCAGAATCAAGAAATTCAATTAATTATCGAGCAAACAAAAAGCAATGGACAGTGGACAGTGTTTTAGAGCTCCACTAAATTTCCCAAAGTACGCTTTCAGGGGAGCAGGTGTCTGTGAAGCTGAGCTCCCCTTAGCTCCCCCATAATTTGAACCATGCTTTTGAACTGAACTATTATTACTATTACTAGGTCAATTAAAACATTGTAACAGACAGAAGAGGAGCTTCTATTATAAGAAGTTCACAATAAAAGTTTACATTTATGCCGGATTACACCAGTCAATACCAGTCTAAAAAGAGTACCAACTGTGGCCATTAGGCTGCAGTATTGTTCAGCTGTTCAGGAAGCAGGAAGTGATCTGTCAGATCTGTCCTCTGAACTGACTCTTCAGCCCTTCAGTCATGTAGACACTGATTCCTTTATGATTGATTTAGATTGACATGAGCTGGTGTTACAGCTCAGAACAATAATGTTGTCCACAGTTCTTCTGTACTATCTTCCGTCTGCATAGCAAAGTTTAATGAAACAGTCACTGTGGTTGAAAACTCTGCTGTTGAGAAACATTGATCAGGTTTGTCTGGTCTCACCTGTCCTGGCTGACAATGCCCATACTGCCTAACCTCCAGCAGCTCAAACAGAGTTGGTGTGTTTTCATTAATGACAGATGAAGAAATAATCGACCAATTAGAGTTTTGTTGGAATTAAAAATGGGGACGTTATTTTCCTCCACAGGTCCCTAGCTATCCAGATATATTAAGACCTGGCAGCAAAGCCACCAAACTGTATTTTGCTTTATCTCCATTTCTGCTTTTATTTTCTAAACCCAAAATATATTTCATTTATTTCAATGACTATCCAACTTTAGAACTTGGAGAAAAACTTCATCAAATTTGCACATGAGTGCAACATTACAAAGAGTGTTGCTTCAGGACAAGATTCAGCAAGGTCAAAGGTCAAAAATATAATGTTGACTGACCATGTACAACAGAGAAATGAGGCCTCTGAATTAATGATTGTCTTTTCTTTATAAAGAGAAACAATTTCTTCCCTGTTCACGAACAAACCAAAACACATTCAAGATGTCACAACATGCACAACAGCGAATACTGGTTTACATTTCATCCTGTTCTTTTGATCCTTCAGTTAGATTAGTTAGTTACTTTCTGCAGTGTTGGTCTTATGGTTAAATGAACACACTCAACATGAAGGTCTGGGGTGCCATTTATCTCAGTTGGTAGGAGCAGGCGTCCCATGTGCAGAGGCTTTGTCCTCACTGTGGCGGCCCCGGGTTAGAGCCCCGGCCTGGGCGCCCTTTGCCACATGTCACTCCCCCTGTCTCTCATGCTTGTTTCCTGTCATCCTGTACTATCAATAAAGCTGATAAAAGGCCAAAAAAATGTAAAAACAAAAACAAAAACATGAAGATCTTTATCCTTGGGTTACATAAAACCTTTGGGGGAAAGTCACAGTCATCCTCTTTCAGCTTTAATCATCAGTATGTGATGTTCAGTGGACTCTGGTGTTGGTTAAGCACGGATTAACCAGGAAAGTAAGACTTTGTTCTCAAAAAGGCCCTATATAATCTTATTTTTGGGAAATTAATGGATATATTTACAAAAAGGAATGGAAGAACATTTTGTTTACAATAAAACACTCTCTCATTACTTTTTGTGTAAAACTGGTTATGAAACAGTCTGAATTTGATACTGTATGACCTACCAACTTCATCAGTGAGAGGACTGGCTATTTCTGTATAAATATTATAGTTGCCTGTCACCAGGTCAGAGTCCTTGTGAAACAGCATAAAATATATATATATTTTTTTATCAGGACTCCAGACTAACTTTTACATGTAACCTTAGGTGTATAAAGGATACTTAAACAAAGTTTACCTTGTTTCACTGTCGTCATATTACAATATTATAGCATATAGCTACGATTAGATACATTACCTCATCTTGCTGCTTTAAAACATCCCGGATATATTATAAGCCAAAACACATGATGCCAGAATTACCTATCATCCAATCGGCTGCTACCCCTGTGCTGCCATGGTGATTTACCAACAAATATGCTGTTTGGAAATATCTCCTCCATAAGTTCTATTGTGGATTTAGCCCCCCACATGTCAAAGATGGGTGCCAGAGAGATGTCCTGCTGCACCTGTGTACAATGAAAAAGGAAGAATCAAACTATGCACAACCACAAAGGAGGAGACAGAAGTGGGTTTGGTCACATAGGTATAGTTTGGACTTGGTATGATGACAAAGACAGAGTCAGAAGTTGGTACTTGGACTAGAGTAAACTATGGTACGGTACAGTAAAACGAAATAATTAAAGTTAGATTGAAGTACAATCAGAAAGGCATAGAGTGAGAAAGGGAGAGTCAGAGCTAGCTATGAAAATAACAGAGTCAGAATTAGGTACAACAGGAAAGGTAGTTTCAAAACTGTGTATTTTGACAAAGGTAGCATCACAAGTATTTAGAACACCAACCCTAGGTATGACGACAAAGGTAGAGTGAGTATTACCAACACTGATCAAGGTAGGGTCAGAACTAGATACACAGAATCAGAATTAGAGGACAAAAATTGGTCGGAGGCAAAGATATATTCAGGATTAGTTGTGAAAACAAAGCCATGGTTAAAACTCAACAATTATGAGAATTAAGGAGAAGTCAGAACTGGGTGCAGAAACAAGGGTACAGTCAGTACAGGGTAAGACAATTAAGGCAAGACATTATTACAAAGATAAGAGTTGGAACTTGATACAATAATAAAGGCAAAGTCAGAACCAGAAGCTACTGCAACTACTTTAGTTGCTACTTTATTAAAGGGAACTCCCAGCTTCAGGTACTCACCAGCTGCCTGGTCAGTACCTCCACTCGCAGCTCCTCAGATGTCTGTTCTCTTTTGGGCAGGGGCTGGTACTCCAGACCTAAGCCATTATCAGTTGCAGAGGAAGTGGGATAAGAGTGGAAGGCTGTGGCATCGGGTGAAGGAAGGCTAGACACAGGTGGAAGAACAATGGAGGAAGATGGGGACATTGGAGGTGAGTGGAGCAATGACTTCCTGTTAGCATGATAGAGTTGTTTCAGTGATAATGATAATATTTGAATGTAAGTTTAAATATGAACATCTTGTGCAGCAAACCTTCCAACAATGGGTTGCCCAGCTTCCTGCTCCAACTTGAGGGGAGGAGGAGGGGGAGGGAACTCTTCAATTATGCTTGTCTCTTGGAATGGCGTAGGAGGTGACAGAGGGGCAGGATTTTGGTAAAAGACCTCGTCCTGCAATATGCCTGTTTCTAGTGGTTGCTCCTGGTCGATGGAGCTGATGATGCTGGACTCAGAGATTCGCAGTGAGGACAGGTGCTGGTGAATGGATGGATGGGAAGATGCAGGAGGAGATGGCACAAAGCTCCCGCAGTCCTTCCTGTTTGTTTGGGATGAAACTATTTTGGTGTTTTCTGCTGAATGCCCTCCTCTCACCTCTAAACTGAAGGCTCTCTCTCTATAGATGTCCTTTGCAGTGTCTTCTATAATGCTGGCATCACTCAAACTGTGTACCATCTGTCTGCGCGCCAACAGGGTTTCATTGTAGCAAGTAGTGTTACCTCCATCCCCTTGGATGCCTGGGAAGGTGATGGCATCCAAGTTCGCCTGGCTCAGCTTCTCACTAGCATGCCACTCAGTGCTACCTCCATCCTGCGCCCCAGATGGGGAGAAGGGGCAGGGCAGGCCAACAGAGGCTGCCAAGGTGGAGGTACTGTTGGTTCGCTGCCGCTCACTATTTTTCTGTCTCTCCCTGCGAGTGACGGGAGTGTGGGAGGAGCCCACGTCTAGGATCAGAAGAGAAGGGACAGAGAGAGTATTCAAAGGGGAGCCACAGTACAGTGAGATATTTTGTATGGAATATAGTGGATGCTAATCATAACATGCTGCTGACAGCACAAGTGGCATTAGCAATAGTCAGCTCATAATTCACTTCCATAGGTACAGTTCCTAAACAACATTAACTTTTGCTCCTATCATCCGCAGCTGATGATTAATCTAATAAAAAAGCCAGATCAAGCTCGAGTTCTTTCAAGGAGCTGAGAGAAATCCACAAGTTTGACAACTGCAGGACGTTCACATGGTACGCAAAATACACAAAGCCTCAACGCTTTGTTTATTTTGCGTACCATGTGAAGCTCCTTCATGCACAACGGTGTTGGGACTATCCTGGGAGTGTTGGACACAGACGAGGCCCCCTGATGCCTGGACATCTGCAGGTCTGAAAGAGAGACAAACAGAAAAAGAATTTAAAAAGGAGAGGAACATGTCAACAGACAGATTTTCAGATAATAAAAATGTTCGGTTTAAGTCAGGGCTCTGCATTTGCATTGCATTTAGTAGACGCTTCAGTTCTCTGTAGAGGTGCACTCATGTTCCTGGTTATATTGAGACACCAGACAGATCTGTGTAAACACATAAACAGAATTCCCCAACTGACCTATAACCTTCATATTTTGGGAGCAAACATACTTTTGAGTTTTAAAATAATAAATCCCTGAGGACTGGAGTTAGTCTCAGTGCCAGGGAATTTTCTCTGCATCCTTAAATTCCTTAGTTCATCCCTCCTTTAACTCCTCGCCTTTATTTCTCTTCGGACTAGCCTCTTTTGAACTCTTTCACTCCTCTCAGTGTTTTCTCCTTTCTTTCCTGTTACTAAATGCTTGACTCCTTAATCTCTTTTCTTAACTTCCTCCCTCCTCCTCGCCTCTCGATCACCTCTCACCTATCTTTAACTGCCAACTCTTCCCTCTTCTCCTTCTTTGATACCAAGGAATACTCCCTCCTTCCTCCCCAGGAGCTTTCAGAGATTCTGCTGTAAAGCTGCATTAAATTTAATTGAAGTGAAGTTATTTCATGAAATCTGTGAAACTGTGACCCAAACCAAATGATTTTCTTGCTTCCTGCAAACTCAATCCTTTATGTCCTCTCCTTTCACCCTCTTCCTTTCCTTCCCCTTCCTTCTACCACCTCCTAACCTTCCCTCCCTTCTTTCTCTGTCTTTTTATTCTCTTCCCGTACCTCCTCGCCTCTACCTCTCCACAATTGTTCCTCTTTTCACCTTCTCTTTTTCTCCTTTATTTTTCCTTCACTTTTCCCCTCTCCTCTTTCCATTCACCCTCTCCACACTTCTTCTCCTCCCTTCTCTTCCCTCATTTCTCCTCATCCTGCTTCCATCTTTATTTCCTCCTTGCTTTCAGCTTCTTCCTCCATCCCTACTTTTCTCCTCTCCTTTTTTCCTTTCCACTTTTCTTCCTCCTCGCTCCATAGACTCCCTTTCACTTCCTTCTCCTCCATCTTTTTACCTCTTATCTCCTTTACTTTCCTTCATCTATCCTTCCCATTACTCCACCCTTGCACTTCTCTTTTTACCTTCTATGTTTCACATCCTTTGCTCATCACATTCTTTCCCTTTCATTCCTTTCTCCTCGTTCCTTACCCCCTGTTCTCCTTTTCTCTCACATTGTGATGCCAGCAGTGGGGCACATGGACTCATAAGCCACAGTTGGTTTTAAAATAGCAAAGAGCTTAAAACACACACACACACACACACACACACACACACACACACACACACACACACACACACACACCACTTGAGTCTTGACTTAAGTCCAAGTAGATGTTTGGGCCAAGTTTAAAGAAATTTGCTGTCACAGTGACCTTGGCCTTTGACCTTTACCCACCAAAATCTGATCGGTTTATCCGCGAGTCCAAGTGGACATTTGTTCTTTAGATATCATGTCCACAAGAATGGACAAAACCTACGGACTACCAGAAAACACAGTGCCTTTGGTTAACGCTGGCATGGAAGCATTAAAACAAAATATGCATAATAATTTGATGTAATTATTTAGTGTCTTGTTTTATGCAGTGTGTGCTAATTAAGTTTACTGAACTGAACTGAGAGATGTGATAAATGAGATGACAGGATGGGAGAGGTGAAAAAAACCAAGTCTGGGAGTTGCACAACAGCTCTTTGGCCACATGATCATATGGTCTGATAGCAGATGTAACATACCTGTCCCCAGCCAGAGAGTGACGTCCAGGTTCAGAGATGAAGACACCAAACATCCTGATGTCACCTTTAGAGATGTCCTGAAATAGACACAGAGATATTTAAGTCTTTTAGGTTATTTTATTAAGATACTTCCACTACTTCTGTTTATCCTCTGGATTCATATATTTCACACTATTTATAATTGGTAACAATGTGAATCTTCCACCTGGGGATCAGCACAGTTTAAAATGTATCTTATTATATTGTGACATAATCCTCAGGTTCAGATGGATGATTTCACCGTCTATCAACATAATGCGTCCAAGCATACTGAGAAATGCTGCTTTGCGTGTTATCGTAGTTTTAGCTAACTTCATGTCCATTTTGCAGTTAGCAATCTACTCCGTCCTCTCTTTGTCATCACATGCACATGCAGCAGTAATTTGTCAGACAGCGGCAAACTTGAGGATTCTGCTCTCTGTGTGTTCAGGAGCAGAAAATTCAGCCTCTTATGGAGTTCTCTGTCCTGATTGGATAAAGTGGGCTGGAATATCAGAAAATGTGTTTTATTTGTTACAGCATGAGCAGGGGGAGGAGAGAAAAGGGCTGACCAAACACTTTAAAACAGTGATTACTGTTGGAATATAGGGCTACAGTATTTAACACTTATTTCAATACAAATATATCACTAAAGCAGATATGCTTTTTTAAAATATTTTTTTTATGCTACACAACAAAACAACTATTTGACTCAGTGAGGTGACAATGAATGAATGAATCTAAAGTTGAATGCTTCAAGAAAAAATGATAAGCATTGATATTTAGATAACACTGCGATTTAGTCAGAAATGTCATTAACAGAAGCAACAATCAACAAGATCAAGACACACTCTGCCTCTTGTTTGTTAGTTTTCAGAAGTATTTGTTTGACATTTGGGTAAATATACTAATTGGCATGCTTGCCCAGAGTAAGATAAAAGCTTCATACCTCTCTCATGTTAGTGTGTGAACTACTGAGCTACAGCCAGCAGGATTAACTCTGCATGTGTAAACAGCTAGCTTGTTAAAAAAACACATGTCTACCAGCACCTCTAAAGCTCACTAATTAACAATATATTATTCAATTTATTGTTAATTATTATATTGTTAGATTCAACTGTGCACACTATTCCAAAACTATACTTTCTTTTGTATTCCTGTTTCTGTGTCTCTGACCTAGTTCCAAAAATAAATCCAAATGGTGCATCAGCAATCACATGTCTGACCACGGGCATCATCACACAAAAAAAAACACAGGCCTTATGTCTACTGCTTCTCCACTCAGCTGAGTTACAGCTCTCCACACAAACTTTAACATGTCTCTGTGAGAGCCTTTGATTAAATATACTGTATTTTTAAAAAGAAACATTCCTATCCATCAAATACCATACACAGTGTTACATCAATCAGGTGCATTAAAAGACAAAAAGAGAGTTGTGTTTTTATGCTGTGTAGAAAATTGTTGGTGCTGGTGCAAGAGTTTAGGGACAAATGATGCAAATGATTTGTCATCTGCTTCAATGAACAAATCCAACATGGCAGGACAGCCACCACCCTGCAGAGAAATCTATTGTTTAAAGTAAGAGGACAGAGTGTCTGTTTGTCTGTCTGAACTCTAATGATGTTTATGTGACACAGGCTGCTCTGATCACTGACTGAGATAAAAGACAAATTCATCCTTTACTGCATTCCTTTAAGAACTCTGTAGATGTATCATGTATGTATATGTGTGTGTGTGTGTGTGTGTTATCTTTGCCATCATCCACATCGGACAGCGCCCAGCCTCCCTCTCCGGCTCTCTGGCACCTCACAGGAAACTCTGAGGATTCTGGGTATTTCCTGTGTGACTCTGGGCCAAATGTCCATTAATGGCTAAATGTTGTCAAATAGATGGTAATGCCAAGAGAGCCACGATTATAGGATTTCTCGGAAGCCTATTCGAGTTGTTGACTTACTTAATTTAGAATCCAAATGGATGGCAAAAATGTTTGCTTTTTCCAGACTTGTTTTCGACAGTCTTATACTGATATCTTATTCCTGTGAAAGCATCATGATAGTTCTTCAATTTTTTACATTTTTTGTTGGGTACTAGTCGAGACATTCAGAATTTGCTGCTCTCCAGTCCTAAACCTGCAGGTATGTTTATTATCAAGCATGTCGTTTTTATCGTCAGCTCTGAATGGGCAGTTTGCTACCATGATGTGCTACAAAGACATTGATTTCCTGAGCCATGTTTTTCCAAACACCTCTGCGTCTGAGGGACTCTGATTGATCTGACTGATTTGCTGTCACTCATGTGCATCAACACCATATAACCATTTTCACACCCAATTAATTGCATATGTGTTCCCCCCATGGCTACTGCAGAGTCACATGACCTAGAAATTATTAACGGTTGTACCCATTCATATTGAAGACAAAACCAAGTTGTTAGTTGTTTCGTGGATTTTTTGACCAGTGTGAAGGGGTTACATGTGTAAATGGGGGTTGGGAGCTCTGGCCAAATAAAACCACACCTTGATTTAAAAAAAATCTGTCTTTTTTTTCTGTTTCCAAGGCTGTTATACTGTACATTTGGTTCAGTTTAAGATCCACAGCTTTGAAAATAGATTAGGCACTAAAACACTGTACAGTGTTACCTGGTTCAGTGTTTCTCGTGTAGGAGAAGAGCGGGAGCGGTGGTGTCGAGGAATCATTTGTCTTTCCTCAGATCTCTCCAGCAGATCCTCAGCAGAAGCCGACCTCCCAGAGCCACGAGCTGAGCCAGCTCTGTGCAGAGCACCATTGAGCTGCTTGGACAGTTGCAGGTTGGATTGAGGATCTGCAGCAACCTGCAAGGGGACCAGGCCTGGGTCTGTGCAGGAAGACTGACTTTGTCTACTGAGACCTGCTTCAGGGATGAGATCCCAGAGGATCTGGGCCTGGAACCCAAGAAGGGGACCAGAGGGAGCACTGAGAGTAGAAACCAGGAAGAGGAGTTGAAATTGTTATAACAATGTAATAATTTCATTTAATTTTAAATGTAAATGTAAGTTGTCAAAAATTATTCTGAGGTACACGTGTTTGTCTTAAATGAAATTCCATGGCATTAAATCCAAAAGAAAAAAACTGAAACTAGACATTTTGAACTGCTAACCAATGTCAGTGAAATTCATCATCTGGAGACCTTACATGTCCAATCCATTTTGTTGACATGTTTCAGGCTGGCCAGAGGTAGTGAACCAGCCAACTGACATACTGATATGGTTGACAATAAAGCTACATTACTAGCATGGGTAAACATCATAGTTTGATGCAGCTGGTGTTGGTTTTGACCACCTTGCCTGTGGCTGCACCGGAGGCCTTGGGGTGGTCACCCTGCCTGGGTAGAAGAGGTTGGACTGGAAACTCCGCATGTCTGCTCCTGGAGGAAGGGTGGAGCAGAGACGCCTGTCTTCAGAGGAGAAGCTTCTATCTGTGCCCGATTCCTGGAGGGAGAGCAGGCTGGAGGTGGAGGAAAGGCTGAGGGCGTCTGAGTGACAGTAGGATACTGGAGAGGAGGACGAGAGAGGGGAGGAGTGAGAGAAGAAAGAACAGGACAAACAAAAAAGGTGAACATTGGAACAGATTGTTCCAATCTGTTAGGTCATCTTTTTTCATCCCTTCGTCCCTCCACCAACCTGTATGGTGGCTGTTTTCTGGATGTATATAAGCACTACGAGGCCTTGATCCACTCCTCTGTCCTTCCTTGTATCTTTTCACACTTCTCTTTCTCTCCACATACTCAGCCAGAGCATCGTGCTGAAGCTGCCGTAAGTCAGGCCTTGTTGTGGCATTTTGCAGAGCCCCGTCTGTGATGCCACTGGCTGCAAGTTCAAACATCTTCCGCCGGTCTGCCACGCTGGTCTCTGACAGGCAGGAAGATCAGGGTCAAAGCCCATGGTAAGCCACAAACAGACTCTAGATGTTTTTGATGTGCCTAACAGAATTTAGTTTGGGAAGCGGTATCCAGGCAGATGCTGAATGGTGGCCTGAACTGTCGATATTAAATATATAAGAGTAAATATTATATATTGTATAATCACATTTTTGTTTAACAAAATATGCCATGCTATAAAACTAAGCTTGTTATCAAGCATAGCGCTAACACTACAGCTACCTAGCTGGTAATGTCATCTCTAAGGAGGCCGAGTGAGACTTTAAAGTAATTTGTAGAAACAAATTAAACATTTGACAGTAACCCAAAAACACATTTTTTAAACAGCAGAGTTTGTACCTCTCTTGTCTTGCTAAATCCAGTGATGAAATCTTAAATGTTGATTGACAACATCACCAAGTTAGCTGGAGTTAGCTGGAGTCCTATGTTCGTTTCATAAACTCCTCTCATGAAACTCCATTTGATGTCATTATTGGTACAACATAAAGCTAGCTAAGTGGACAGAAAAAGTAGTATTGTTTAAGATGTCCGTTGCCTTTCCATGTTTTGTTTGTAACTTCTAACATGTCAAAATGTATTAGATTTCTTTTTTGTTTAGTTTTGAGTGTTTGTGTGTGCATCCAAGAACCTCTGTGCAACACTAGTAAATTTGATCACTATAACATTGTGACATTTGTAAAACTGACTTGATTATTGGGGATATATGGTAGATATTTTGAAAGATTTTGTTCACCTCCTCCGCGCCTGAAGAGGGTAGCAGTCTCAGCATCCGCAACCCCGACCTCGTTCAAGTTCTCTGGCTCTGAATATGAGCGCTTCTTCTGGTCTGCTGCTAGACGCTTACGGCCGCAGATCCGAATCAGAGCAGGTGGTCCAACTGGTGGGACACTGGGCAGGGCTGGGGGGCTCGGGCCTCGAATGTCCGGGCTGACTGCATGCCGCTCCTTTGGGGTGTGAGGGGAAGTGAACGGTGGTGGTGGCTGTGGTGTGATGAGGATACCTTGTGGTTTGGGCATGGTTTTTGGCCCCTTTTTCTCCTGGGATTGCTGCTTGGCAGGGACGGATGGATGCTGAGGGCTGCTGGAGGAGGAGACGGGAGGAGAAGCTGCAGGAGATGGTGGGCTGATTGAGGAACTGAGGTCTCTTCGTCTGAAGGAGGTGGACCGCAGGACCTTAGACTGGGCATCTTTCAAAGAGTCTCTGTAAGGCCTGATTAGAGAAAAGTATCAAACATCAGGGTAGCTCAGAAACACTCAAGACACTGACCTGTTGAAGGAATCTGACCTGTTGAAGGACTTGGTGTATTGTGGTCAAACTATGACCATTTCGAGGACTATGACCTGACTCTAACCTGCAAAAGGATTCTAATTTGTTGGAGGCACAGACGTGATACTGACTTTTTGGATGGCTGTGATACTCGGACCCTTTGGAAGGACTGTGACCTGCTGAAGCACTGTGACCTGTTGAGGGACTCTGCCTTATTGGCAGACTCTGGCCATGGAAAATACTCTGGACTTGTTGGAGGACTGTGACCTGACTCTGACTTTAATGAAAGACATTGACCTACTGGAAGCCTCTGACCTAAAAAAAAGAATTATAACTTGTACGAGGACCCTGACCGGACTCCGACCTGTTGGAATACTCTGACCTGTTGAATGATGTTGACCTGCTAAGGCCTATCTGAAGAATCTGACCTGCATTGGGACTCTGGCCTATTGAAGGATGTGTCCTGCATGGAGCCCAGTATCTCTTGAATGTCCTGTCTCCAGGGGAAGTCTTTGCTGCTGTCACTCTCCCTGGGTTCTTCAAGCTGGAAGCTGCTGCGGCTCCTCTGGAGGGCTGAACTGGGATCAGCTGTGTGCCTGTAAACCACACAGAAATTTAACAGCCTTTTAATGTCCAGTAATTGTGATTCAGTTTGACTCTAGCAAATCTAAAAGGACTCACACAGATTTTGCAATACATGGAGCTGTAGGTTTACCTGTATTTCATGTATTCGCTGCTGCTTCCTCCTCTGAAGCTCAGAGTCCTGTGGGCTTTGGTCCCATTGGTGCTTCTCTCCAGCATGTTTCTGAGGTCATCTGCTCCACAGGCAGGGCTGCAGCTTTTCTCAGTGGTCTGATTTAAAATCAGAAAACATAAAGCATTGAATTTAGAAAAAAGAAATCTAGGAGATAAGTTTGGAAGAGTAAAAATTTGCATACAACTAAACTTCTATTTCAATTGGTACTTTTAGTACACACTGTGACTGACACTCATTATGTGCTTTGAAATTTTTCTCTGCCTAATCATCAAAAGGAAACAAGTGAAGTTTTGAAGTACCTTAAGGTGGGTGGCTTTGCTTTGTGCGTTGGTGGTGCTGTGACTGCGCTGCTTTCCAGTGCGTTCATGGCGCTCGAAGCGACTGACCTTCTCCAGGACAGAGAGGCTGCGGGATGGTCCCTGGCTACCATCACCCAGGCTGCTGTTGCCATTGCTGCTGGTAGAGACAACACTGTTTGGGCTGGTACATCGTTGGACCTCAGCGAGGGCGATCTCCAGACGGGTCAGTGGGTGTTCTCTGTCTTTGTCTAGCTCTCTCTCATCACAGTTCTGGTACTGCAGAGCTGCTGAGTCCCTGAGGTGACGGGAAGAAGTCTTGGAGGATGATGTGGGTGGGGCCTGATGCTGTGGGTTTTCAGCTAAGTTGGTTGGTGGCACATGTCCCTGAGGAAGCCTGGAGGACACAAATGCCTCTGAAAGAATGCTGGTCTGATCCATTGATCTTAAGGCATGGAAGGAGGAGAAGAAATGGGGGACAGAAAGTGAGAAAAGAAAAATACATCATCAATGACTTCTAGCCATTAGATGAACTAACCAAATATTCACTGTTAAGAAACTTCTATTATAGATGGAAAATGTCTGACTTGATAACATATGAGTTTGTTTTGTTTGGATTCTTCTGTTGCCGAGCCCAGTGGCATGATGTTAATTAAGCCAACATTCTCTCCAATTTGATAAGTTCAGTTAACAGCTAAAGTTTGATGAGGTGGTTGACTCCTGTTTGCAATATTTGCACCACAAGCAGGTCATAACATAGTCACATGTCAGTCAAGAGAAAACCAAATAAATCAGAACTGGCCCAAATCTGAGCCAGATCAAGCCCACCAGAATAGAAATGAACTGTTCCAAACAAATATTGCTATGATCATAACAGGCCGACAACAGCCTAAGCTATTCCAGTAAGGGTTAAGAGTTTCCTTCACCTGGAAACCTCCCAAATCCTACTGAGCAGGCCCACAAGGTCACTTCAGCAGACCTTTTGATGGCATACAAACTCATACACATTACTTGTAACTGTCATTAACAAGCTGCTTGTTGCATCTCCAAGGAAGTTCATGAAGTTACAGAAACAGAGGCTGGAAATCCAAATGTTGTAGAGAGTGCACTGAAAATGAAAGATGCAAAGATCACACAACAGTCATCCCTCCATACCGTACCTTCTCCTGTCTACCCTGGACTGAACAGCTATGCAGGGGTCCCTCCACTCTGGTGGGGATAGGGGCCTGAGTCCAGGGTTCAACTGGATGTGGGAATTATGGAAATCCTGGTTCCTTTCCTGGATCACTTGGCTGTGAGGTCCCTGGCTTTCATGAATATGGGATCCTTGGAAGCTCTGACTGTGATGTCCATGGTGGTTTTGCGGCTTTTGGAGCCCTGTCCTGCCCTCTGATCCCCCTCCAGCAGCTTTCTGGCGAGGTCTGTGGAGACCAAAGTTAGACTCTTCCTGCTGAGGCCTTAAAAGTAGAAGTCTGAGTCAGCAATAAGGGCCAATTTGAAAAATTATTTAGGTCCCATAGCACAAAATGAAGGCAATGCCTGAACCATATATGCAATATCAGCCCGACGTCCCAACCTAATAGATGTAGGGCAAACAACTGTGTTCTGGACTGAGGAAAGAAGGGGTTTAAGTTCATTCTGCAGTTATAGGTGGTGCTTATTTTGTTTGTGTATTATGGCCCTCATTGTTTACCTTCAGTGTCCTGTAGGCAGCCATCTTGTTTTTCCCTGACACTTTGATGGAGAGCACATTGTGGATTCGGGTAGCAAAAGCATCTACATCCATCCTCTGTTGGAATTACTTTAAGGAGCATTGTCTCTAAGTACAGAGTTAATAAGAAGCCTACATTTGCTTTGATGTTTGTATTATGTGTAAATGACTCTGTTAGGTCACGTTTTGTTTCACGTGGTTTCATTGCCAAGCAAGTAACTTGACAAGCTAATGGATTTCAGCTAGCTAAATTATTAGCCATGTATGTAAAAATAGACTTCATGAGGTCAAAGATTATACCATGCAAATGTATATTAATGAGGCTTATTATTCTCATCATTGCTTTTATTGTCTTTCTTCACTGCAGTTTTACTCTGTTCTCATGCTGTCAATATAAAGCAGTGGTGCTCAATCACTGACTACAGTATGTGGAAGGAGTTATTTGTCTGTCTAGTTAAGGAAGGAGACTCTGACAGGGCAGAATAAACTGCTCATTTAATCATGTGTTCGTAGTGTTGGACATCAGGCTGAGCATCTGGGACGCCCCTCAACATCTCTACAAATAGACTACTCCAACTTACTATGGCTACAACCTTTTTACAGTTGCTTGGTAGACACTCAAAAACTTTCGTTGGTTGAAATATCAGATTAAAATTACCTGTCTGTCTCATATGATTGAGTCGTCAGCTGTGCAGGGGCAGATGCTGAAGAAGTGTTATTTTGGTATCCATTTTCTGTAGCTGACATTTGTCTATCCCTCTGCCCTTCTGCAACTCCGTCCTCTCTTAATCTGATGTTGTGCACCCCCTGGTGCTGCTGTCGGATGCTCTCCTTGGCCAGGGCGGGGTAAACTCCAGAGGAACCTGGCACAGGGCTGGTGCTGGGTATCTGTGCATAGTGGGGTTCAGGCTGGGGGACAGGGTACTTGCCTGTGGATAGAATGAACCGGCCTGACTGGTGGGCTGGGCCTACAGGTCCAGAGGACGGTGTAGTAGGAGAAGGAGTCTGGGGAAGGCCTCCACCCTGCCGGGGCTTTGTGGTAGGGCTGCTCTCTGGACTCTTCTCTATCACCGTGTGGAGCTGACCCTCAGCACTGTATGAGGCCTTAGCTGGAACAGTAGGGATAGAGGAGGTTGAGCAGAGGTTGTTCTAAATATCCTCACAATTGCCTGATATCAGTTTTCAAATGAATGAATTTACAACAATAAATAAAATCAGAAAAGCAAAAGAATCAGAAAAGCAAAAGAATCAGAATCAGAATCAGAAATACTTTATTGATCCCAGAGAGGAAATTGCTTGCATTACAGCTGCTCCCATTCAAAAGTCTTCAAAAGGTAGTGCTTTTTTTATTTTAATTTCCAATCATCATCAAGAGGATCTTTAGTGAAAAACATGTAAAAAAAAGAGTGGTGTGCTACTTTTCCACTATTGATATATTTTGGGCCTTTTAGGAACCCCTTGCTACACTTTTAATTGATGGAGGCCAATTAAAATGTTGAGTTGGATCCTGTTCTGTCTCTTTAATTTGTAAAATCTTATAGAAATAGAATTAAAATATACCTGCACCTGAGGCCACAGGGCCACTGGAGTGCTGCCAAGAACCTTTCTGCAGAGACCTGAGTAAAAAACATTATATTTAATAAAATCAGATTAGTTTAAGTGGCATTTCCTTTTCCAAATGTACACAGGATCTTTGCAGTCCTCCTTCCTACCATTTATGTTACAATTGGGTTTTTCTCACTAATATTCTACATACAACAGGTATCTACCTCTATACCTTTGTAATCAGATAAACAGCTGTTAAAGTGAAACTCTCGCCAAAAAGCAACCAAGGCTTTATTTGTGATTGATTGTGAGTCAAACCTTCGTGTACATGCATAATTACGACGAAAGAGGCACTTTTAAGATTTACCATAGTTTCGTTTTCGGGCAAGCTAATTTTCAATGGGGTGCAGGGGCACTTTAGCGCTAGCATCAAAATCGCTATTTTTAAAACACTAAGAAGGCTCGACACAACATGAAACTTTGCTCATAGTATCACCAGGGTCTCTACACATGAACACGAACATTGAGAACATTGTTTGGGTACGCAGAGTTTACTAAATGAAGGTTTTTCAGCTACTCACCGTAGGAGCTGAATCTGCCTGTTGGGTCTCATTTGGGGATCACCACTTTTTGTCTGTGACGCGCCGGAGATTCAGCTCCTTCGTTGCAAAGTTTCATGTTGTGTCGAGCCTTCTTAGTGTTTTTAAAAATAGCGATTTTGATGCTAGCGGGCCGATGCCCCATACACCCCATTGAAAATTAGCTTGCCTGATAACGAAACTACGGTAAATCTTAAAAGTGCCTCTTTCGTTGAAAATATGTATTTACACGAAGGTTTGACTCATATTCAATCACAAATAAAGCCTTGGTTGCTTTTTGGCAAGAGTTTCACTTTAAGAACAATATCTGCTGAATACATCAAAAAAGAGAAAAAATATTTTGAAAGTAGTTATTACCAATTTAGCTAAAAAGTCTACTTGTCTTCAAGTTCATAGGAGGGTAAATCACATCTTGAAACACAAGCTAGACTGATGTAAAGACTTTGTGCTTTGATTGTACTATCCTCATCACCATTAACATCATCTATTTTTGGATCAGAATAAATATTCACCTGATTTGAAAGATTCTTCTCACCTTAGTGACCGGGCATGCTCCAGACTGGACCAGGAGTTAGGTCTCTCATGGTTCCTGATGGCAACATAGCTGTCGCTGCGCCTTGGTGGAGCTGGTGCCCCCTTCAAGCTCTCGTAGGAGCTACGGCTGGCTGCTGGGCCCCATATTGGACCCACACTGTGTCTATTTGAAGTTGGCATGCCACCGCTGCTGCCACTACTACTGCTGCTGGCGCTGTTGCTGCCACGGTAACAGACTCCGCCAACTGAAAATTCATCCAATAGTACAGAGTAAAACATTAATGTCATTAAATCAAAATTACTTGAATTAAAACCATTCTTGAAACAGAAACTTTACCTTGCAGATCTCGGATTTGGCCGAGTCTAGCCCCTCCCCCACTTTTGGAATCACTATTTCGCAGAAACATGGTGGAGGTGGAGCTCAGCTCATGCTCATGCTCTTGGGATAGACCCTGCTGGCCATCGTAAACCATTGGAACATAACATATGTCAGCCTGCTGCATCTCTCCACCTCCTCCTCCTCTTTGAGAGACGGTCTCCAGCGAATAGGAGCGCTCTGGGCTGAAGGAGGGACTAGAGGCAAGGTACTCTGGAATGCTGGAGCTGGTGGAGAAGGAGGAGTAGGCAGAGTCTCGTTTGCTGTGGAGGTGGTCGATGCTGTTGGAGGACCTAGAATACGACACGATATTTAATTTGAGGTCATGGCATTGAGATATTTACATATGGGAAAGATATAGCTGACTATGATACTTTCAAAAACACGACAGTTCATAATGCATATGGAGGTACCATTTCAATTTTCATAGTACTAAATAAGGCTCCTCATGGGTACAGTGGGGAACATGGGCAACACTGTTTAGGTTTCAGTAGCTTTCACTGTAGCACAGTACATGTACTACAGGGCTAAAAACTGGCAACCCTATTATGATGAAAGGTCTGTCCAGATGCTGAGCAGCAGCTGTTGGTCAACAAACAGCTTCAGCTAACTGCTGCATTAACCACAATATGTCTTTTTAACATTTTACATTCCTACATCTGTTCAATAAACAGGATAAAACATGTAAATCAGAAAATGTTGGACTTGTTGGAGTGTCTGATGAAGCAGTCTTTGGGCTTAGCTACTGTAGGTCAGACACATGCTGAACTACTTCATTCACACAGTTTTGGGGGCTGTGGCTCAAGTGTAGAGCTAGCATCTTGTTATTGGAATGTGGCTGGTTTGATTCCCCGGTCTGCATATCCCTGATCCTGATGTGCTGGTCGGCACCTTACATGGCAGCCACTGCATGTATGAATGTATGAATTAATGTAAGACGCTTTGGACAAAAGCGTCTGCTAAATGCCCTAAATGTAAATGTTTTTACGGCTGAGGTGTCTGTCTGTATGGACCTGGCAGAAGATAGCTGATGGCAGGAGGAATAGGTGATGTGAGGTCTGCTGTGGGAGTGGTGGCCCAGTGCGTGGTGGTGCTGAGCTCTGGAGTGAAGCTGGGAGGACAGAGGAGGGTCCAGGCTGTCCATGCTGCCTCTCGAGCTGTACTGGTCTGGACTCTTCCTCAGGAACGTACCGCCAGAGTCAAACCCACCAGACAGGTCGGTGGTCGAGGCACTGAAAGAAAAATAATAAAAATCTGCAGTCGGCAATGGAAATGATCATAGATTTAGATAAAGTTTGATGTGCTTTGAGCTTACAAAACAAAAATTAGCGTGCTTACATGCACACTATGCCAATGCTTACATGCTGACTTTAAGGTGACATTTGCAAGCCTAATTCTACAGGTACATATCGATAGGAAAGTTTGCTTTCATCCATTTTCTTACAGTTGATCATTTCTTACATACCAAAAGGATCACAATCTACTAATTTAAACAACCAAGGTCTCATTTTAGTGTAGAGTGTTCGATTGGATTTACATACACACCCTATATTCAGTGTGTTAGGATGTTAACACTTCCTTATAAGCACTTAACACAAAGTAGAAGAGCCAAGTGGGGATGTCATTATTTTTGTTGCCATTTGGTAATAAACCAAGGTATTGGAGGAATTTAAATCTTCATATTGTTGGATGAAAAGTCATTGGATCACCAAAATAATTAAAATTGTATGAAGGTAGATTTGTGTCTTTATTATTCAATCAAAAAAAAGGTTGCCTCAATCAAAATATATTTTTTCAATTAAAAACACCGTCACTTCAATAAAAAAAACCCTTTTCAATCAAAGAAAAAAAGTGTTTGAATGCAAAAATATAGTTGAGACTCAAAAAAATGCATTTGAACACCGTTTTTCTTTGATTGAAAATGTTTTCTTTGATAGAAGTGAAGGTTTTTTGTTTGAAGCAACTTTTTTGATTGAAGTCATGTTGTTTTGTGTTTGACATATTATGGGTAGGACATTTGTGTCTTTATAATTCAATCAAAAAAGAAGTTGCTTCAAACAAAACAAAAACATTTCAATCAAAAAAATCACTTCAATCAAAAAATAACGTTTTCAATCATAGAAAAAAGTTTTTGAATGCAAAAAAATATTTGAGACTCAAAAAATTTTGATTGAAAATGTTTTCTTTGATTGAAGTAATCTTTTTTGTGTTTGGGCCATATTATGGGTAGGACATTTGTGTCTTAATTATTCAATCCCCAAAAAGTTGCTTCAATCCAAAAAAATATTTTCAATCAAAGAAAAAACTCAAATGCAAAAATAAAATTCATTTTAAGTGTTGTTTTTTTTTGAAAATATTTTTTTAGATTTGAAGTGATTTTTTTGTTGTTGAATGAAGTGAAAAAAGTTTTGAAGTCTTTTTTTTTTATTGAATCATTTTGACACAAACATCCCGCAGTGGGCGGGTGCTTCCCCATTGGTCAGACATGTTTGAGTGACAAGTGTCCACACACACCACGTCTTTCTGACAAGCAAGTCATGGTCGCCAGCAAGCCAGGGAGCAGTGGTGGAGTTGTTTAGGAGATAAAACAGTATTAAAATGATTGGCGTCATGTTATTAGCCTACTCTGTTTGATGGGTGCAGGGTGCGCTAACGGCTAGCTGATAATGTTAGCCGATGGCCCTGCACACTGAATGAATTGTTTATTTCACTTAAGTACAGAGGCTTGCTATGTGCTAGTGCTATGTTATGTTATAATAAGTAACGTCATTTGTGGTCAAACAACAGTCCACAGGCCAACTGTTGCCCGCAGCGCTGCCTGTTTAGCAGCAACAGGTCATGCAGAGAGTCTATCTTCTCACACATCCCACAGGATTACGTCTATTACTGCGGTCAAGCCAGCCGTGGTTCGCATTTGCTTGGTCAAATCAGCTGCACGTTGTTTTCTAGTGCGCGAATCTACTAAGATTTACGGTAATCCTAATGAAACCGCTCTGAAGAGTTTCTGGAAGTGACTGTGGGGCAGACTGCAGTCTCACATCAGACCAGTGGCGTGCACAGACTTTTTGAAGGGCAGGGGCGAAAAGAAAAAAAGGGCACATACAGCGCGTTCTCGCCACTGAAGAGGGCACTAAGTTCTGTGCGTTGCCGAGGGCACTTTAGACATGTTTATATGTTATACAAATGGCACATTATATAGCCTTAAAAAAGACTAACTAGACAGAGTACTCAAGTTAATTTGTAGGTAGGATCAGCATCCATGGACTGTGAAGAACACACAGAGACATGGATGTATAAAGGAAACAAAACCCTCGGGGGTCCTCCCCCAGAACATTTTCAATTAAGTAGATGCCATTTCCTGTATTCTAGTGCATTTTAACACCAAATTAGCACCAGGGAATCCAAACTGGTTCTGTGAGATATAGTTCTGGCTCAATATAGATCAAAAAGGGGCCCAACATAAAAGTCATTGCAACAGTAATGTTTCATAGTATTTCTTGATCTTAATAGTCTTCCGGAGTTTAGTGTGTTTTCTTTACCCAACAGGGCTCTGTGATAAAAACACAGGTAACAATACACATTTAAAATATTTATGTGACAACTCAAAAGAAACAAACTATGATAAAGCATGGACTTACAGTGGCTTGCAAAAGTATTCACCCCCCTTGAACTTTCCACATTTTGTCATGTTACAACCACAAATGTAAATGTATTTTAATGGGGTTTTATGTGATAGACCAACACAAAATGGTGCATAATTGTGAAGTGGAAGGAAAATGATACATGGTTTTTAAACATTTTTAAAAATAAAAAACAGAAAAGTGTGGTGTGCAAAAGCATTCACCCCCCTGAGTCAATACTTTGTAGAACCACCTTTCCCTGCAATGACAGCTGCAAGTCTTTGCTCATTCCTTCTTGCAAAATAGCTCAAGTTTAGTCTGATTGGATGGAGAGTGTCTGTGAGCAGCAATTTTCAAGTCTTGCCAAAGATTCTCACTTGGATTTAGATCTGGACTGTGACCGGGCCATTCACACATGAATATTCTTTGATCTAAACCATTCCATTGTAGCTCTGGCTGTATGTTTAGGCTCGTTGTCCTGCTGGAAGGTGAACCTTCGCCCCAGTCTCAAGTCTTTTACAGACTCTAACAGGTTTTCTTCCAAGATTGTCCTGTATTTGGCTCCATCCATCTTCCCATTCAATGGATTGAACAGTGCTCTGTGAGATGTTCAAAGTCTATCACATTAAATCTCATTAATATACAATTGAGTTTGTGGTTGTAACGTGACAAAATGTGGAAAAGTTCAAGGGGGGTGAATACTTTTGCAAGCCACTGTATATGTTTCCAACTGAGCTGTGCACTTGAAAAAGGCATTATAAAGAAAAGCATTTTTAAATATTAAAAAAGAATAAAAAATCCCAAATGCTTAGCCTGGCGGGAGGTCAACTTAAACCTGGCGGAAATCCTGATATGCAATGCTAACCCAATGCTTAATTTTACTGGCTAGCTTTAAAAAACTATTCCCGCAAGACTTAGCTAGGCTAGCTCCTCAGCCTAGGCTTAAACATGTGATAGGCATCTCTACCTAGATACACTAGTATTTAGTAATGCAAAATTGCTAACTTAATAGACAGCTTGCTATATTAGCTACCTACTTCACACAACAGTAGGATGCCGGGTTGCACCTCAGTCAGTATTAAGTCCCCACTGACATGTGACCATTTGAAAGTGTGTCTGAAATTGAATGGTTAAATGGATGGAATGGACTTATTTTAACAACGGGAATGTGTTCTTAAAACTTAAGTTACCATCTATCTAGCTGCTATCAATTTATTCCATCATTTACTAAATACAATGAATCTAAACGACCTAGCCTAAATTGTAAATTGAAAACAAAATCTAGAAAGTTTTTTTAGCCCGTTTGCAATAAAAAATAAATAAATAAATACATTTAAAAAAAAACAGAAAATATGGGCTAATGGCCATACAAAGTGTATTGAACATAAACAGGGTTTAAAATGACTCTGGGAAAGCTTGCATGCCTTAATTGGAATCAATATTCTCCATCCAATGGCAGCGCAATGGCAGAGAGCACTTGTGTTTTACCAACCACAAGGGCACTTAAGCACGCGTTCATACCACCCAAGACTTGAGGGCAGGTTATCATGTTTTGCCAACCAGGAGTGCGCTTAAACTTGTTTTAACCACCCAAGAGAGCAATTAAGTGTTTTATTTTCACCGAAGAGGACAGTTTAGTGTGTTTTGCCAATGAGGAGGGCACTTAAAGACGCCCTTTTGCCACCCACATAGATAGTTTATCATGTTTTAACCAGCCAAGAGGGCAGTTCAGTGTGTTTTGCCAACCAGGAAGCACGCATTTTTGCCTCCCAAGAGGGCACTTTAGCACGCGTTTTTTGCCTCCCAAGAGGGCACTTTAGCACAAATTGTTGCCTCCCAAGAGGGCACATTAGCACGCGTTTTTGAGCTGGGCAGTTGTATTTTGCCAACCAGGTGGGACCTTTAGCACGCGTTTTTGCCTCCCAAGAGGGCCCTTTAGCACAAATTTTTGCCTCCCAAGAGGGCACATTAGCACGCGTTTTTGAGAAGGCAGTTGTATTTTGCCAACCAGGTGGGACCTTTAGCACGCGTTTTTGCCTCCCAAGAGGGCATATTAGCACGCGTTTTTGCCACCCAGGAGGGCAGTTGTATTTTGCCAACCAGGTGGGACCTTTAGCACGCATTTTTGCCTCCCAAGAGGGCACATTAGCACACGTTTTTGCCTCCCAAGAGGGCACTTTAGCACACGTTTTTGCCTACCAAGAGGGCAGTTTATCATGTTTTAACCAGCCAAGGTGGCAGTTTAGTGTGTTTTTTCCACCCAAGAGGGCAGTTTAGCACGCGTTTTGGCTACCAAGAGGGCACTTTAGGGCGCGTTTTTCAACAACTGGGCCCCCCCCCTGTGCACATCACTGCATCAGACCCATGAAACATATGGTACTTTTACAGTAATTATTCCCGGTAAACACTTATTTTCCATAAGTAGTCCGTGATTCATATTCTACTGAACTTAGTACTGCCTAGACTCCTTGCATGCATGATATGAAGTATATTTACTGTGGACTTTTTAAGTAAACATCTGTCAAAATCCTTAACAGAGATATAGAATAAGTCTTTTCGCCCAAATTAGATGTAGACATTTACTTGTAACCAAGTATTATTAGACTTTGGTATTTTTTTTGTTAAGTAAAAGATCAGAGTATTTCCTCCAACACTGTGCAAATCTGAAACTTGGATTCATGAGTAGGTCTTTTTCCAGTCATAACGACACCCCAAGCATATAACTCCTGGTACGAGAAGTACCAGGACTTAAAGGAACAACTTGAACAGATGTAGAAGGTGAAGTCTAAATCTATCACTGCGAAATCATTAGCTTTTATTAATAATGATTTGCGCATGGGAGAAAGCAGGTACAGCAGGGGAATGAGGGCACAGATGAGGTCAAATGATATTCTTTGTGCTTATGTGACTGTTATGATACATGATGTTGAATAAATCATACAGAGAGGCAATCTGGAAAGGAAACTGTGAACTGTGTCCTCATCGTGATCTGGTCAGGATTTTAACACAGGATTACTCGAAAAGTACACAGTAAAAGTACTTCATATTATGCATGCAAGTAGTCTAGGAAGTGCCAAGTTCAGCGGTATATGAATCATGGACTACTTATGGAAAATAAGCTCTTTATTCCATGTCAAAGTTAGGTGAAATATCCTTATGTTTTTCCTTCGTCCTTTGAAATCCGGACGCATACCTTCGTGATACCTTCAGTTTATTAACTGGAATAATTACTGTAAAAGTACCATATGTTTTATGGGTCTGATGTGATACTGCAGTCTGCCCCACAGTCACTTCCAGAAGCTCTTCAGAGCGGTTTCATTAGGATTACTATAAATGTTAGTAGATTTGCGCACTAGAAAACAACGTGTGGCTGATTTGACCAAGCAAACGCGAACCGCGGCTGGCTTGACCGCAGTAACAGACGTAATCCTGTGGGCTGTGTGAGAAGATAGACTCAGGACCTGCATGACCTGTTGCTGCTAAACAGGCAGCGCTGCGGGCAACAGTTGGCCTGTGGACTGTTGTTTGACCACAAATGACGTTACTTATTATAACATAACATAGCACTAGCACATAGCAAGCCTCTGTACTTAAGTGAAATAAACAATTCATTCAGTGTGCAGGGCCATCGGCTAACATTATCAGCTAGCCGTTAGCGCACCCTGCACCCATCAAACAGAGTAGGCTAATAACATGACGCCAATCATTTTAATACCGTTTTATCTCGTAAACAACTCCACCACTGCTCCCTGGCTTGCTGGCGACCACGATTTGCTTGTCAGAAAGACGTCGTTGGTGTAGACACTTGTCACTCAAACATGTCTGACCAATGGGGAAGCACCCGCCCACTGCGGGATGTTTGTGTCAAAATGATTCAATCAAAAAAAAAAAAAAAAAAAAAACAACACTTCAAATTATTTTTATTTTTGCATTTGAGTTTTTTCTTTAATTGAAAATATTTTTTTTGATTGAAGCAACTTTTTTGAGATTGAATAATTAAGACACAAATGTCCTACCCATAATATGGGTACTTTTTGAGTCTCAAATATTTTTTTGCATTCAAAAACTTTTTTCTATGATTGAAAACGTTTGTGTTTTTTTGATTGAAGTGATTTTTTTGATTGAAAATATTTTTTTAGTTTGAAGCAACTTATTTTTTGATTGAATTATAAAGACACAAATGTCCTACCCATAATATGTCCCAAACACAAAACAGCATTACTTCAATCAAAAAAGTTGTTTCAAACAAAAAAACCTTCACTTCTATCAATGAAAACATTTTCAATCAAAGAAAAACTGTGTTCAAATGCATTTTTTGAGTCTCAACTATATTTTTGCATTCAAACACTTTTTTCTTTGATTGAAAAGGGTTTTTTGATTGAAGCGAAGGTTTTTTGTAATTGAAAAGATATATTTTGATTGAAGCAACCTATTTTTTGATTGAATAATAAAGACACAAATCTACCTTCATAAAATTGTTCCTTCACATGGAAAAAGCACACTGTGGGGAATGAGGAAGTTTGAATGTAATGTTACCAATAAAGAGTGTATTCTGTTCTCCCACAGGCTTCATCATCCTATAACACTTTTTGCTATCATATCTTAATTAGGACAGTCGTGAAAACAACTGCAATAATGCAAATATAACATGTTGTTTGCTAAATTTGTTCATGCGTTTTTGAAATGTACAAAATTATATATGTAACCATGTACATTAAATGCAGGCAGTGCCAGGCCTCCCTCAGCTCTCCTGCCTGCTTCACATTCAGCAGTCTCCTCGTTGTTTTGACTCACAACACAAAAAAACGACTACACTACACACTAAACACACTACACCAAACGCTGCATAACACACGAACTATACACTCCAAATGCGCTATATGTCACAAATCTCTCAAATCTCAAAACTCGCTGTCTCTATCACCGTCACTGCTGCTGTCACTCTTTCGCTGCCGTCCCTCCCACAACATCCCCTGTTCCTCAGGAACCAAATCACGTGTTTTGCCATAATTTTGTGATTAGTTGGTGTGGTGCCTTTTTCCACCAACAGGAACGTGTTTTTTTGCTTGTAAACACTTTCTGCTTGCGGACACTTTCGTGACAAAAGCCCACTTTTACCGTCTCTTCCTGCACCAGATACAAAGCAAACGTGACGGCAATGTTCGCGAAAAAGCGTGGCGGACATTATTAAGTCCGGTTTTGGACGCGCCGGCGTCCGTCAACTCAGCAGGTGGGCCATGAGGGTTGGCTAGCAGCTAGCTACACACGAACATCCACAGATTCCGATTCCAGTTTGTTGTCCTGGCGTATCCGAATCTCCTCAGACCTGAACAGACTCGGTCTGCACTCATTCAGTCTCATTAATCCACAACAGTCAGTTTAGATGCACAGAACGGGGCCGAACCGCCGGCAAAAACCTGGTCCAGCTCGCGCCACTGCAGGTATAAATGAGCTTGTTTCTTAAGGTGTGTCGTGGGGGTGGGCTCTGCAGTGATTGGCTCTAGTGCGCACATGGCTATGGTGGCTATGGTGGCTATGGTTGACAATGCAAGCAGAATTGGTAAATACTTTATGAAATAATTTATCAACAGTATCATTATAGCCCAAACAAATCCGACGTTGCACACCCTTAAACCAGACAGCAGCCATGTTGAAAATCTCAGGTCAGTCTGATCCTGATCTGCAGAGATATTTGAGGCACACACACTCTAGCCGTTTTTAGACAGAGCACCAAACCGCCAATTTGCCCGTCCTTTTGGCGGCTCGGTCCACGGTTTTAGACAGAGGCCGGCAAATTGGGGGTCTGTTTTGGTCCGCTGATTTTCCGCCTCGGAGGGTACACTTATTTCCGCCTCGACTGCGATCTAAAACTGAGGCGGAAGTGTGCCGGCCCGTGGGTGAGGTGGGCGGAGGTGTCAATGACCTGCACTGTTGTGCGACCCACAACCAAGGAGTTTTAAAACCAGGAAACAGCTGGTCACAGCAGACAATCCATCATTTCGTACGCGGACATTAAGATGAACAACTGGACAGCCGCTGAGATCCAGGAGATGCTACCGTCTCCTCAGTCTCTGCAGCTGTTTAGTTGTGTTTAGTTGTGCTGTCCAGTAAGTTTGTTTAAACCCATTCTGCCAATTTGCTCCTCATATAGTATTTTTATCCTTTAAGTTATATCTACATGTATCCAATATTCAGAATGAGTGTATCTGCCTTCCCACCAGACCAAGATATATTATTTGGAGTTGCCTAAAGGTAGGTAACCTCTATGAACCTGTGTGAAGTTTAAGCGTACAAGTATAGCATACTATGTATATCTAGATTTAAAATCATTGTGTATTAAGTTATCATGTGGGCACTGTAGACTTGGGCATCAAAGTGTACAGTCTTTTTCGCTTGACATCAAACTGAAAATATTCATATCCAACTTGATGTTTATTCAGATGAGACTAGTGTGTTGAATTAAGACCAGAATAGTGACACTTGCACTAAAACCCATCACCGCCCTTGAATCTCTGCAGAATTTGGACATTGGACATTGGAATTTGTATGATTTTTAACAATCTTTTATTTTTTTTATCTATTTTGTCATTCCTATACAGCTCCTCTGTCTTAATTTGTCAAGTATCCCACACTTATTTCTCTGTTTGTTTATATTGTTTACTTTATAATGTATATATAATAGTTTATTTGTTTATTGTCTTCAATCGAATCGAATCGAATCGAATAGAATAGAATTACTTTATTGATCCCAGACTGGGAAATTATTATTAAATGCATGCACCTTATTCACCAAGACAAATTCCTCGTTGGTGTAGAATACATCTCAGTAATTAGTACTGTGTTAGTCTGCAGGGGTTTTATTTGTCAGAACTGTTGGTTGTAAAGTTTTTGCTGAATCTGCTGTGACCTCTCTTCAGATACCTCAAACTGAAACACACTGAAATGTGTGTGTGTGCCCGTGTGTTTACGTCATAGTTTGACCCACCAAGTCCTTTAACCGAACACAATGCAATTACTGCTGTGGAAAAGAGAACAGCCTCTGTCTGTGTCTGTCTGTATTTTGCTCTGTGTCAGTAACTTTTCTAAATCTAACTTCTAACTTTTGTTATCCTTCTGTCAGCTGTACTATCTGCTTCTGTTTAACTTTCTGTCTGTATCTTCTGTTTCTTAATTCCAGTTCTATTCAACATAACTGTTACGAAAAACTTTTCATTCAGAGCCCAACTTTACTAATAGGACACAACCAGATAATGTGTGTGGCTGTGCGTGTGTTTGGGTGGCTGTTGTCATGGGAAACCCGGAGGTGAGGGGGAAGGGCATCAGGAATGCCCTTACATGCAGACAGTGACGTCAGTCAGTCCACTCAACACACACAGCCACGTCAGAGGCTTTTATTCACGCTTCAGTGATGTCACTTCTTCTGATGACATAAATCTGCTGACCAGCAGCTGTGCTTTACATAGAACATAACAAGCACAACACTTTAACAAGACTGTTATCTATTTGAGGATGAACACACACCTATTATAGTGTGATATTTTATGATCATATCTGCAGCCCAATCACACAGCAGGAGGGACACAATAAATTAAAACAATAATTCTGGCTGGAGTGAGTTTCCAGGGACTGTACTGACGATCTGGCACATGATGATGACCGCACATCAAGTGGAAAAAGCACAGGGTTTCCCTCTCCTCCTACAGTAACTTGCACACTGACTGTGAGCAGAGGTCCGTCTCTTGGCCTCTGGCTTGAAATCAGACCACTTTTTTTTTCAACTCCTCCAAAGTTCCTTGCTCTGAACTCACGGCATTCACTGCTTCTGTCACTTTCTGACATTTCCATTGCTTCATTTTGTTGCTAAAGCCAGAACCTAAGTATTGAAGTTTCACGAGCATTTATTGAACTGAAACACGGAGCATACATAGCACCACAAGGTGGCAGTATTTCACATCCTGACCTGCATTAACCTGCATTGTCAAATTACTGTATTACAACACTCCCACTTAATTTAACAATAAACTTAAGTCTTACTTTCTTTAACTTAAATCACTTAGGAGATGTATTTAACTTAGACTCTTCTCTTAGACTATAAGTCCCCTTTTTTAACAAACGTAAAAGAGTACTAGAATACTAGCAAGCCATTTTAATTCCCCTTATTTCCTTTTACCTTACTTACCAGTAGTCTTAACTTGGGCTCTAACAATACTAAACATTGGCCTACGACTTGTACTTATCTGAGTTACACAGCACAAAGTCCAATTTCTCTCCTAAGATACTCAAATTTCTGCTTTGGTAAGGGCTTGGTCAAAATATCTGCCCTCATATCATCTGTAGGACAGTATTGCAGTTGAATTTGTCCATTCTGCACACATTCACGAATGTAGTGGTACCGAATGTCTATGTGCTTTGTTCTTGAATGGTCAACTGGATTCTTAGCTATGGCAATAGCTCCTTGGTTGTCCTCCAGAATCACTGTTGGTGTAACGTCCATTCCTAGATCACTGAGAAGTCGTGTAAGCCAGGTACATTCTTGTGCTGCCTGGCTGAGAGCAACGTATTCTGCTTCAGCAGTTGACAGTGCGACTGTGTTCTGTTTCTTGCTGAGCCAGCTTACTGCTCCTCCACTCAGTAGGAAGACGTTCCCGGTTGTAGAACGACGATCATCCTGATCTCCTGCCCAGTCAGCGTCTGAGAAGCCGACTAAAGTTCCAGACTCTGACCGCTGGTACTTGAGAGCGAGGTTTGCGGTACCTTTCAGGTAGCGAAGAATCCTCTTCACAGCAGTCATGTGTGCAGTGTTTGGTTCGGCGTTGAACTTTGACACAGCACTCACTGCTTGTGCGATGTCTGGCCTGGTGGCCACTGCTGCGTACAACAGGCTTCCTACAATTGACTGGTAGGTACCTGGGTTCACTGGCTTACTGACACCATCATTTTTCTGTAACTTCACATTTGCATCAGCTGGGGTTGTGACCGGATTGGCTTTATCCATGCCGTATTTCTGAAGAACGGCTTCAATGTAATGCTTTTGATGAAGGTACACACAGTTGTTTGTCTTGTCTTGAATCACTGAGATGCCCAGTATGTAAGACAACTCACCCATGTCTTTCATCTTGTATCTGTTTTTCAGAGCAACTTTCAACTCACTCATGCTCTGCAATGACTCTGTGATCAGAATCAGATCATCGACATAAACAGCTAAGATCTCTAGCTCCTGTCGAGCTCTCACGAACACACAGGGATCTGATGTGCTCTGGTTGAATCCAAGATTTTTCATGAACTCTGTGAAAGTCTTACTCCAGCAGCGAGGTGACTGCTTAAGGCCGTAGATTGCCTTTTTCAACTTGCACACCAAGTGCTCTTGGCCTGGCTTGACGTACCCGTCTGGTTGCTCCATGTAGATTTCCTCCTCTAGATGTCCATTTAGAAATGCAGTAACGACATCCATCTGGTGTACATGCATGTTATTCTGAACAGCAAAGGACAGCAATGCACGAATTGAGCTGAATCGTACAACAGGTGAGAACGTTTCATCATAGTCAGCGCCATACTTCTGTGAGTAACCCTTGGCAACAAGTCTGCACTTGTATCTCTCCACTTCTCCATCACTATGGTGCTTGACTTTGAACACCCATCTCGAACCTATCGGCTTTCTGTCTTTTGGCAATTTCACTAAGTCCCAAGTATCATTTTCAAGCAGGGACTCGTACTCCAAATCAGCTGCTTCCTTCCATTCCTTAGCATTAGAGCTCATCATTGCTTCCTTCAGTGTACTTGGCTCATTTACACTACAGACATTTGCATAATGTTCAACAGTCACTGTGTCTGCATATTCATCATAGCCATACCTTGTTGGGGGCTTTCTGACTCTGCCGCACTCTCTCGGAGCTTCATTGACTGGTGTGTCATCGTTGACTGATGCTCCTCTCTCATCAGGACCACTGCCAGCATCACTGTCTGAACAAGACACTTCCACTTCCTGTTTCCAGTCGAAGTCGGTCTCATTGAAGATGACGTCCCGGCGAATCAGAATTCTCCTTTTCTCCTCATCCCACAGACGATAGCCCTTTGCATTGTTGGCATATCCCACGAAGCGAAGCTTCACCGCTTTCTTGTCCAGCTTTCTCCTCTCTACTTCTGGAACATGTGCATATGCCACACAGCCAAAAACTCTCATGTGACTGATGTTCGGCTTTTTGCCACTCCATCTCTGGTACGGGGTCTGTTGCTTTAGAAGTGATGTGGGCAACCTGTTCTGCACGTAGGCTGCTGTTGCCACAGCCTCTGCCCAATACATGTTTGGCAGCTTTGCATGAGACAGCATACTCCTTGCTGCTTCAACTAAAGTCCGATTTTTTCTTTCAGCTACACCGTTTTGCTGTGGTGTATGGGGTACAGACATTTCATGGTGGATGCCTTGAGCTTTCAGGTATTCCTGGAATTCTTTCGACGTGTATTCCCCACCGTTGTCTGTTCTCAGTCTTGCAACTCTTTGTCCACACTCATTGGAGAAGGTTCTCTCGAACTCCTTGAACTTGCTGAGCACTTCACTTTTCTGCCTCATGAAGTATACTTTGCAGCATCTTGAGTAATCATCAATGAATGTCACGAAATACTTTGACCCTCCTATGGATTCAGTCTGCATGGGACCACAGACGTCACTATGAATCAGCTGCAGTTTTCGCTTTGAGCGTATTGCTCCCACTGACTTGAATGGCTTCCTAGCCAGCTTGCCCTCCACACACGCTTCACAGAAGGAGTTCTCTTTTTCGGCAGAAAAGTCCATTCCACTCACCAGAGGTTTCAGCTCCTTCAGCATGGTAGTGTGGCCCAGTCTTTGATGCCATAGGCTGGCTGCAACTGATGCACTTCCTGCTGTATGAGGGACAGGCGTACTCCCTTCCACATCCAACTGGTATAGTCCATCGGATCGTTGTGTTCCCATCCCGTGAAGATCTCCATCTTTTCCACGAATGTAGCACCGGGCCTTCTTGAACTGCACAGTATTCCCTTTTTTCACAGCAGCTCCCACTGAGAAAAGATTCCCTGACAACTTGGGAACATACAGCACATCGTACATTGTGACATCTTTGACATCACTCACTTTGAAAGTCATTTTCATTTTTACAGTGCCGAGTCCTTGTGCATCGACTACTCTGCCATCGCCCAGTTTCACTGACTGTGGCTTTGTGAATTCCTGGTAATCCTGCAGTATTTCTTTTGAGCATGTCATGTGTTTTGACGCTCCAGAGTCGATTAGCCATTCAACCTGTTTCACTTTTTCATTCTGATTTTCACTGACAACAAATGCACTTTCGTTTGCACTCTCAGAATTTTCATTATCCTCATATGTCATTTGTTTAGCCTTGTGGGTTTGATTTTTATTTTTTAACTTTGGACAATTTCGTTTCAGATGTCCCTCTTTCCCACATTTAAAACATTTCCACTTGGATCTGTCGATTCCCTCAGGCTGTGGATCCCCACGCACTTGAGTTTGCATCGCAGAGGCGGCACCTGGTGGCGCAACACTGGTACTGCCGTTTGCCTGCACTCGCTTTTATTCCTCATTTACTAATGACTGCTGCACGAATTGAAGAGTCAAACTGTCCATCTTTGTCTCCAGGGCAGTGACAATTGTTGCATAGCTGGGTGGAAGACTACCTAGCAATGTCACAATCTGATCCTCCTCCTCAATTACAGCACCAATAGCACTGAGCTGATCTGTTAATTCTTTCATGCGCTTCAAATGCTCGGTTATCGTTTCTCCTTCCTTCATTTCACACCTGAAGTACTTCTTCTTTAGAAACAATTTATTTGCTAGAGTGTCTCTCTCAAAATGTCCCTTCAGCGTATCCCACGCTTCTTTAGGTGACTGGCAACTTGTAATCAGGTACAGTTGAGATGTACTTACATTAAGCACCAACATTGAAAACGCTTTTTCTTTCTTCCTAGCGAATTCGGCTCGTGCAGCTGCGTTAGCAGCCTGTGCTAATGTTTCCGTCTCCATTACCATGCCCCATAGACTTTTAGCTTTCAGCAGGTGCTCGATCTGGAATTTCCACGTAGCCCAGTTGTCTGGTCCACTTAGCTTGTCGATAAACAGTCTGTCCTCCATTGTGAATCACACAACACCGAGTACTCCACACAGAATCCGTGTAAAACAACTGTTTTTAAGCTTATTACTAGAACTGACTGGGACCGACTGGGCCCATAACCTATTGAAGTTTCACGAGCATTTATTGAACTGAAACACGGAGCATACATAGCACCACAAGGTGGCAGTATTTCACATCCTGACCTGCATTAACCTGCATTGTCAAATTACTGTATTACAACACTAAGCCCCAAAGTAATACTCTTTTTTAGTCTGTCAGTTTGAACAATAATTTCTTCAAATTCACAGTCTGTAAAATATAGTCCCTCTTCCTTAACCTTTTTTCAATTCTGAACTAAATTCTCTCCTGCTATATGCAAACCAGGTAATTAGGGGCATTTTTAGAGCCATTAATAGTAAATTGTAGGGCTGGCCATGGAAGTACACAAAAAGACACATGGGGTTCTATAAATCTGACAAAAAGACTGTGTAGGCATGTTTCCTGTTTTGTGTGCACACAGATTTGTACACCTGGATATAAACTGTGACCCCTGGAGTTCAGGATGAGGGGCAGAGCCAATCCAGGGGGCAACCAGACTCAGACTCCTGGCGGGATTTATTGATTAACTGATCCTCACAGAGAAATAAGTACATGCCAGGGTCGACGGGAGAGATTGAACATTTGTGTTCAGTAATCAATAATGAAGGCTCAATCTGTTTTATTTTAAATTCACAATTAGGATCAATTCAACAACATTTTGACACCTCAGAATGAAATCACACCATGCAGACAAAGGAAGGTCACATCATGTAACAAACAGATCGTAGCTCCTCATATTGATTTGTCTCCACATCTCTGTCACCTAAATACATACCTGCCCCAGGAACACGAAAACATTATTGGAGTGTTGCACAAACACTGTGGAAGTTCAGTGAAAGTTTAAATTAAACAAAATAAGCTGGTTTGTACAGTGTGACAGTAACCATGATTGGCTGAGACACTGACAAAGTCTTTAAATCAACACAGCACTTGAGCCGTGTCATTTTGTCATAATATCATCATGAGGAATCATAACTGTCCATCAATTCCTCAGAAAACTCGGATGATGTATTTTACTTGTGTGTCCCCATTTCTAAGGCAGTATAGGTGTGTCACCAGGCAAGGAGACATTAAAAACAGCTACAATCATATAAACACATCAATAATCATGTAAACCGCAATTATTACTATAATAATTAGAAGTCAAGAAGAGTGAAATTCATATTAGTTTTCAACCTGGGAGCTGAGACAAGAGTGTCAAGAGTGAAGATTGGTGTCTGTCAGAGATAAGACATGAGACGTTGGAACATGTTTCTCTCAAAACATGAGCTTTGACCCTGTGAGCGACTGACTGATAGTCGAGTGCAGCAAACCAAAAATCCAGGCATCATACTGTCTCTTCAGATAGCTCTGAGGGACTACACAGACAAATTCACATGATCCTGCGCACAATCATAAAAGACATAAAAGACATCATTGTGTATCCAATCTTGTGTTATTACATTTATGACGACAGTGTTATTGTCTTCTTATCTCCAACTACTAGCTCTCAGCGATACAACACGGAAGTAGTCAGGTTATAAATCACTCTGCTAGTCATAAGCTTCTCCCGTGATTACTGTCTTTGATGGGTGGACAGCTGAGATCTTAAAGTAAGAAAATAATTGACATTATTTCCCTTTGGTAGCAACATTCTGGCTACACAGCTGCCAACTGGCTACTGGCAATTGAACAATTAATCCAAAGAATAACAAATCAGGAACAAGAGCTCTAAACTTTGTGTAATTATGGGTCTATTCTATATCTATTGTCAGAGCTGTTTTGAACACTGACCTTGAGTGGTAGCTGTGGTGCCAGGCACTGCACATTGTGTCCATTGCTCCTGGGTCCACTTCTGGCTGACCTACACTGAGCTTTGTCGAATGCCATGAGTGAGGACGAGTTGCTGGTTCACTGCGTCTGTGGGATTAAAACACAAAGAGAGCATAATTAATCATCTGTAGCAGAAGTAAAACTTAACACATCTGGTCCACTACCATTTACAGCTCTCTGTCATTTCTGTTACCTCAAATGACACTTGAGAAAAAGTCTTTGGTGGGGTGAGTTACAATCAGAGAGAAAGCTTGTCCATTCTTAAATTGTTCCATTTGTGGGGTACAAATAGTAAATTTGTCTTGTTGTTACCTTAATCTAAAGGGTTAATCTTAGTAATAGTATTGGTTGGTCATCATTTTTTTTAGCTCACCAAGTTATCAGTGACTTTGTTAACTTGATACCGTGAAGTAGGCTTTGAAAGACCTAATGAGAATCTGTCACAGCTGTCTGAATCCAGAAAGTGACAGTTGTATACAAGAAAGTGGGCTCCAGTAGCTACAAAATGCATTTTCTACATTTTCATAGGCATTTTGTGGTGCCAAATCTTTTACCCTCTTGCATTCTGCCTCTATTATCAGAGTTTGAACCAGAAAATTGGTCATTTTGACGCTGAATATTATACTCCCATGATAACACCAGATGCACACACACACGCACACACACACAGCTGTATGGTCTCAGGCAGAAGGTGAGTCAGATTTATATCTCTGCCTCTCCCTTGCCTTCTATCAAAAAAAATTCCGAAATAGCTTCAACTTCAAACTCCCAAAAAAATGATAGTTGCAACCAAATGCACAAAGAAGGTCCGTTAACTAAATATTTTCTCATCTGCTTCCATTTTAAACAGTGTTGATGCTGTTTGCTATTAATGCAATCCAATTTCCTTAATGCTCACCTGTTGTCTTGATAAATTCAACATGCTTATTTATCTTTTTGACATCATCAGTATTTTTGAATGTGTTATCTAACCGATTATAACAGAAACGTTGAATAGCATGGCAGCTCGATAATCTCTCCTCATCCTTGTCATATTTGACATGTTCAGCTGCTCTGTATTTATCCACAAAGATAAACAGGAAAAGATTATATCTGAGTTAGCAGGAGACAGGGACATGAAAGGCTGCATGCCTCTGAGGCACAGGACCCTGGGTAGCTGCAAGACATGGCTGAAATTCCTGGACATGATATCATCGCTGGTGCACTAGTATAGTCTCGGGGGACTGGCTTTAGCGCAGTCCGGTATGATTTGGTTTTAGTTTCAAATTCAGCTCTAATTGTGTAACCTGACTACATCAGAGATTCAAGTCATTTTGTCCAAGTCTCAAGCAAGTTCGATGTACTTTATCTTAGGCAAGTCAAGTCCTTAGTAATGACAAGTCCAGTCCCAAAGTAAGATGTGGTTTACCTGATGAAAGTCTAAGGATTAAAACATTACATCTAGTATAAGGTTTTTGTAAGTAAAAATCCTGAATTTTCAATGTGCAAATTGGAGTTGAGTCATACTAGTAGAACTGGGACAGCGTTAGGGTTAGGGTTAGGGTTATAAGAATAACACCCAGTTCGATCAATTGAATGGGTTACAGGAAGAACCTCAAACTATTTATTTTGCTAAGAAGAAATATTAGAATAAAGACAAAGTAAGGGGAGTGCTGGACTGGGTCACGAACAAAGATGAAATAATACTGAGGTGAAAAATCAGTGGCCAAGGGTCAAGTAAAAGTGAAAATAGTGACCATTGGCACATTGAAAATAATTCACAATTATAACTACAATGACACTAAGTAGAGCGCGTACCCCCAGCAAGGCCAAACACTTCCTCAGTCTGATTTTTCATGTAGTAATACCTGGGAAATTAACAGAAATGTCAATAAACACCCTATCTTGCAGAAAAAAATCCTGGATTTGTTGGGATCTGCACCAAAGGTTAATGGGGTCTATTCTGGGCCAAGACCCACCCTCCATCCAAGTTTCATGGAAATCTGTTCCATAGTTTTTGTGTAATCCTGCTGATAAACCATCAAATCAACTAACTGCCAAATAAACCAACAGACAAACAAACCAAATAAACATCTAACCAACAAACCAAGCAACAAACCAACTAACCATCCAACCAACAAACCAGCAAACAAACCAACAGAACCTTCCAACCAACTACCCAAACAAAAAAACAAACAACTAACCTACAAACTTACAAACCAACAAACCAACAAACAAATGAATGTGGGTGATAATCTCTCTCGCAGACGTAAAAATCATAGACATATTTCGACTCAAAAGAGTCTTAATTCGGACATGAACACCATGGACTTCCACCATATGTAAGTTGGACAGTAACTGTTCTGACTTATGCTAGAATACTAGAATGTATTATGCTAGTCGATCATCTTAAACAGCCCAGTCTCAGTGATAAATGCATGCAGTTACTTCTCCAAAACCTCTCCCATCTTTCTGCCAAAATAAACTAAACACGTAATCTGTTTTACCTGGAGGTGAACCTGAGGACTTTGGAGATGAGGCCAGTTGCTAGGCTGTTGACACTGGCCTCTGATGGCGAACGGCATAGTGCCCCATCAGACCGGCCCAGCTCTGCTTTCTTCTGTTTCTTCCGGAGCCTCCTGCGGTAAAATGCCTCGAGCAGCTCCATGGCCTTGACACAAAGTCTACTTTATTCTAGTTTCTACTAATTTCTTCTTAGCTGGACTCTTCCTGTCTTAGAAGATCAAGTAATCAAGTTATATGTCTACTCCCTTTACTATTCACTATTTTGAGCTGTTTGTTTGATGTGTCTCCTTCTACAAAGATCCAAGAAAAATGACTTTCTATTTTTCATACAGATTCCTTTCCTTTAAATGCTTGGCTCTGTACAAGAATATTTCCAAATTTACTTTTCCTCCAATAAAATATTCTATTATATTATTCTATTCTGTTCTAGTAAACTACTCCACTGTACTTCACTGCACCTCTGGCACTGTTGGTCTTATCAGTCTACTCTATCTCACTTATACCTTTTGCTGTACTTTTTTCTTTTTAACCTCCTGTCCTCTCCTATGCACATCTGATCTGCATCTACACAAAATAGCACAAATTAACACCCTCTTTCTATGTCAGATGTGTCTCTAATGTTGCAGTACCCTGTCTGTTGCACCTTCTTTAAAAAAGTTTCAACCTAGACCAACACAACCATTCTATTCTTGTGTCTCCTACATTAATCTACTCCACTTGTCCATTAAAACTCCATCAAAAAGACTCGCCTATCCTGATCCCGTCCTTTCCACCGTCTGATCTTTCTCTTTGCTCCACTTCCAGTCCGGACTGTCTGGTCGAATTGAGTTGCTCTGCTCCCTGGCCCCTGAGCTCGTTAAGCAAATGAAGCAATTAAGCATCATTTGGCCACCGTACGATAAAAGCATAAAGTAAACATCCTTGTCCCAGCTAAGTTCGGGTAGAAGCTGTTGATATGGTTTGTGAGTGAGAGAAACTCTGAGAAGAGAGAGATAGAGGGGAGGGAGGACTAGAGGGAGGTTGTGTGAAAGATAGAGAGAATGTGCAAGCAAGACAGGGAGGGAGGATGGAGAGAGATAGTCGTTCGGGAGAACATATTGAAGAGTGGAGCAACTGAAAAACTGATAGTAGAAAGCCGTCTCTAACAACCCCAAAATGAAAATAACTGGAGAATAACTTGAGGAGTGAGTAAGAGGTAAAGAAGAAGTCATAACAAGTGCAAAAGTGAGAGAGGAAGGGGGGAGGAGAAGAACAGTGAGGAGGAGGAGTGTGAAAGAGGACGAAGAGGGAGGACAGATAAACAAGGAGAGAGAGACGTGATGAAAACAGTGGATTATTGAGCACATTGCAGCAGAAATGGATTTTGAAGCTGCAGGGAGAAAGACATCTCATGATGCAGCATGTGGTGCTACAGTGAACAATGAGCTGACTATTATTGACTGTTAGATTACCACTGTTAGAAGGAATGAAGTCCAAAAACAAGACCAGATGTATTGACAAGGGTTAGGAAATACTGGTCATTACTGGATAGTTAAAAATGTAATGTAATTTTCTTACTTAAAAATAACACATTCTAGCGACTGGTAATCCCCTGACGTTTTGCTCCCCCAAGCAACACAATATCTCTTCAAGAAACTCCTGAAAGCTCTTTAAAGACATCTGGTAGGTTCTCAGGGACCCCTAGAATCAACTCAAGGACTGGGCATCCTCAAGAACTACTGTAATCTCTTCTGGGACACGGGAACCTGTGCAAGTATCATTTCAGCCTCCTGAAAGACCTCTGGACTAACTTATCGATGACCACTACTCAAGAACATAACTTTTATGTACAGTCAGAGAATACTCAGCTTGGTTGATGTGCAACTGATCCAAATTTATATCAGTTAATGTACAGTAAAGTTTTGTGTACAGGAAAGTGTGCAGCTCTGTGATCAACCTCTCACATCAGACCCAGAAGCTACTCCTATTGTTACAACCTGTATCCATGATTCATAGCTCTAACAGCAGAATTCCTGGGAATCATGTGTCATGAATGTCATCAGATGTGTCTGAGATCAAAGACAGAAATTAATAATGGTACGACAAAGAACTCTTCTTCCTTTGTAGCGTTTGAATCAGGTGTCAAGTCTCTACCAACCCCAACCAGAATATGGTTTATTTTAACATTTAATATTATCCTCCCATTATAACACAACACA
>CAEMYA010000354.1:244811-257593 GCA_903131615.1 Diplodus sargus
ACACACACACACACACACACACACACACACACACACACACACACACACACACACACACACACACACACACACACACAGGTGTAGGTGTGTTCTGTTCATGTTGATGAATACACCCTCAATAATTGCAGATAATAACTTGCCAATCTCACTGTTATCCAGGACTGTGTGTGTATGTGTATGTTTAGGAACCTCTTCCTGGAAAACATTTTCAAGGTGTTTTGGAACCTTGTCAAGGACCGGTACAACCTGTTCAAGAACTCTTGGAACCTCATCATGGACCACAAAAACTCCAACCTTAACAGCACTAACAGAATATCTCTAAACTTCAGGCCTGCTGAGGCGAAGCTAACTCTCACCTGACTCACTGAACTGTAAACTAATGGAGGCTAAAAGCTAACTCTTAACTAATAGTACCTTAAAGATACCGCAAAGCTTAAAATGTATTTTCTTTTTTAATCTCAAACTGTATCTTTACAGACAACATCCCTATCCGTGTGCTTGTGGAAGGTAAAAAGGAAGACTGCAATTTTGGGACGTCTTCACTGTCCAACACATGCTTAGCTAGCTTAGCCTGTCTTAGTACAAACATTGGAGGCAGAGAAAAAACACCAAACCAGGCTCCATCCAAAGAAGGCAAATCCACCCTCCAACTCCAAGGCTTTCTGACTGACAAAAAACAGCAGACACAGAAATGTAAACAGTAAGCCTTGGAGCTATTTGCTGACCAACCGTGTCTGGGAGCATTTAGCATCTCACAAGTCTTGCTGATAGCTGAGTCACCAGGTTTGAGACCTGTCCTGACTCTACTGTCAACATAACCCAGCTTACAACAGGATAAACTGGTAAATAGCTTATTAGCTGACAGCCCATGAAAAATAGATAAACACAGTGACAATGCAGTCACTCTTTAATGACAGAGATGACAATTTTTTCTTAATTTGTCTCTGGATCAAAACTGAACAGGATTGGTTGAGTTGTGAGACATGGGGAACTATAAACTGAGCTGAGTGTGATTGTGATTGTGAGTATGAGTGTGTGCGTCTATGTGTGCAGGGTGTGTCTCCCTGAACTCTCTGAATAAGACCTTATCTGTTGCCGTGGGAAACTTCCTTCAGCCCATAAGAATAATCTGTTTGATCTGACCGGAAACCAAAATTGGAGAGAGAGAGATAGGTGTATGTCTGTGTGTGTGTGTGTGTGTGTGCGTGTGTGCATGTGCATGCCAGTTTAAAGAATTTGTCATTAACATATTTGTGAAGCTTGTGGGGTGTTTGGGGTGTGTCAAAACTGTATTCAATGCATGTGTATACATATACTCATATACTCTATAGTAGAGAATGGAGAGCATTTGTATTACTAGAAGCCCAGGTGTCTGATCGACTATTAAAAGTTAAAATCCCATATGAGGATCGCTCAAATGCAGTTCTGATCAACATTGCTGTTTTTATGAAACTGCATATAACAAGCAGCAGCATCGATCCGCCACACAGTGTTACTCGTTGTCTTCCTCATGGACCACTCAAGGACCATTTGTACCTTCTGAAGGACTCCTGGAACCCATCAAGAACTCCAGAAACCTCTTACTAGTGGCATTTGGCACAGGAGGCTATTCCAATTTTTTCCATCCAGGTGCGTTGTGTGCATTTCCATTTGCATATTAAAGAAGAAATATGCTCATTTTCGGGGTCAGGGCTATGACTGGAAGCATACATTTAACAGCGTGTTGATCCAGCTGCACATCAGCCTATCCAGCATGCAGCCATCTTGCCATCAGCAGTATGCTACACAGTCCACCAATAACTTCATCATAGAAAACAACACAACATACATTTGAATATCAGACCTCAAGGTATATTAAACTGCACTGTAAACCCGAACATTCAAAGTAATTAAATAGATTAAGTACTGTATACTCAAAGTTTTAGAAAAAGTTCTACTTACTTAATTATGTCAAGTTGGTGTAACATGTTGTTCCTTTTTGAGTAATTTGACTAATCATTTTTGATTAAATGGAACTATTTTGTATTTAAGTGAGCATAACTTAAAAAACATCACTTAAGCACAACTTCATAGAATTAAGTTATTACATGCTAAGAATGATAAAGTCCTGTTATTTCTATGGTTTTAAATAGGGATGATTTAAAAATAAACTTAATGTATATATCACATGCTAAAATACAATAAAATCTCAAAGTGCTTCTCCAAATAAATAAAATCAATAAAATAAAAAAAACAGCAACATTTCGATTGGGACAAATGGTCTAAAATGCATTTGACATTAGTGGAGGACAAAATGTATTCTATTTAAGCATCAGTTTACTCTAGCCTATATGTTTTTTTTATTTTTACTTAAAGAGCAACTAAACCCCTCAGTTTTGGATGACGTGCTCTAAGCTGGAAATTAAAAAAATGCCTTGATTATGGGCGGGGCTCCAGGAGCACGCTCCGATTCCCCCCTCCCCCCTAACTGTCACCACACTCACAGGAGCAGATTTTTTTTAATTTTTTTTTTTTAGTTTTTATAAGAGGGGGCGGAGCTAGTCGGTGTGGACCATGACGAAAGCTGCCTCCAAAACGTCATCTGTCTGCATCTCAGCAAATAGGAAATTTCGATTGTAATAACCAGGTTTCAACCCATAGAGGGCAGTCACACTTACATTTTTACTACAAAATACGCCAAATTGAAATACTTTGACTAAAATGTCAAGAGTTGGACAAGGATCACTCAGCAACACTACTTCATACCCAAATACATTAGTTTTCAGCAGAAAAAAGTGGTTTGGGGGTTTAGTTGCTCTTTAAGTGTTGAGCAGCTGCAGGGATAATGTTTTATTTCGAGTTAATCTCTGATTCACCCTCCGAAGCAGAAGGTGGCGCTAATGTGCATACTACACTGATTCCTTACCGCTCTTTGAAAAAAGACAGAAGAAGAAAAGTTCGAACTGCAGAGATCGTTGGCAGCCGGAAGCAACAGAAGGCAGAAAGTTCGACCCTATGCGGCAGCAGTCAGGACTTACTGTAAGTTTTGAAGTTGAATATTTATTCACTTTTACTTATTTAATGCCATGGATTGTAATAAACTAAGTTACAGCAGAGGCAAAACTCCGCTGGCCACCATGGTGCTAACTAGCTAACCAATTACAACGAATGTAATAGCTAGCTGCTAGAACTAGCGAGCTAACATTAACTAACCTAGGTTACAACCTAATCTTTCAGAAGATCCAAGCTCACAAACAGTATATTTTGATATGTGATGAATGTATTTCCCATCATTGCATCTCTCTCTTCCAGTTTCAAGAAGTTAAGACTTAAGAGTTGAGGAAGATATAACTGGAGATGTGATGAAGATAAATGATATGTCATCTGTTCTGTTCCATGTGTTAGTTTGTGATTAGTGTCTCTTTTTCATCCATTCAGGACGAGTCTGATGAGCTAGAGCTTGATGGTGTTGCTGTGGGCCTCCTTACTGTCATCAGTGACCATGATACAAGTCCAGTTCACTACCACCCTGTGAGAATCTCTGTCGTCACTGAAAGGAATTAGCCAGGTTGCCAAAAGCACTTTTTTTTAGCTGATAACGAAAGCTAATTTCATTTGTGTATTATTTATTATTATTTATTATTGTTTTTGATTGCTCCAATTATTTTCCTGACTATGATTAGTTGTTTGGTCAATATCAGAAATTTGTGAAACATATCTATTTCCCAGGGCCTTAAGTGACCAGGAACACATTTGGAAGGCTAGAATCAGAGAATTTTGAGTTATATGAGCGAGATTTTAAGTTTGTTAAACTCAATGTAATTGAGTTGCCTCAAAAATTTTAAGTTTTGAATCACATGTTTTTAAGTAAACAAACTCAACATATGTGACTAATGTGTACTTAAAACAATGACAACACAAACTAATAAACATTGAGTTTGCTTAACATAAAATGGTGTGGTTGTACTTATTTTTTAAAGTTCTGTGAAGTTATTCCAGTGGTTTTGAAAACTGGAACTGTAAGTCATATCAACTGAAAATAATTGAATTGCCTTAACACAAAACCAAAGTATGGTGATTAGTCAAAATGATTAGTTTAAAATGTATATCGATATAGCTACTACTACAGAGTGGGCCTAATAAAAATGACACTTTTGAAACTGCCAGTTATATGAGACACTGGTTGATGGATAGAGTACTTTATTAATCTCAAAGGGAAATTAAAGTGTTACAGCCACTTGACATAAATCAAAATACAAAAACAATGAGGTAGGTAAAAGAAACAATACAATTAAAGGCTGAATTATATACAATAAATAAATAGACTAACTCAAATATCAAATATAAATTATAAAGCTGAAACTAGAACACAGACTAGAGAACCTTAAACGGACATTGTTGTACAATTACCTGTGCCAACAATATGACATATCCTCCTGAGCGAAGAATTACCTATCTGAATATACATAGCACGGGTAAGCTACGGAGTCCGCCATGTCTTTCCGGGTGTAAAAAAACTATGGACTGCCGAGAGGGACACAAAGCACTACGTAGTAAGGCTAAACGCGATTTAGCTCAGAGCTAGCTTGACTGCGGAACTGAGAGGGACCTCAGCGAAAGTGCTCGTCACTAACTAACATCTAACTAACTACATCTTTACCTCAGTACTTGAATCAGTAGAAATACTCGACGCTGTTGGGAAAGAGTCCATATTTTGAAAATGAGTTTTTTGTCCGTCAGGGCCACCGTAGCTTCTGGAACGTCTTCAGGACGGTAGGGGTGAGCAAAATAGTGTTGCAATGTAGAGCCTAACAGCTAGATGGTGCTAAATACTGGATATATTACACACTGTCCCTTTAACGAAAACTACAACTATCTATAATATACTATTTGCTGAGTATACAATGTTTAATTATGTTAATATGCTACAGTGTAGGACACTGTCCATTAGTGTAAGTCAGGTGAATATTGCTGTGGTAGCAAGGTGAATGACTATCCATGGTGCATTGATAGTTGAATAATACAATATACACAGTAGTGAGAGCACAGATTATTGTTTAACAAACAATTGAAAGTAACATTTTTGCCTGCTTATCGGTCTGATTGATAGTTTTATTGATCACTGAGATAGCTTTGACTTGGAATGAAGTTGTTCCAATATAAAAAAAAAATAGCTTCGATGTAGTTAAGCTACTTTTGCCATTTTGCTGTAGCTTAGCTTGCTACATTTCTCTGGGGAGTAGCTTTGGTGTAGTGAAGCTTAATTTAATGTAGAGTAACTTGTAGCTTAGCTCCCTGCCCCTGCACCCCATTGAAAATTAGCTTGCACGAAAAAACGAAACTACGGTAAATCTTAAAAGTGCCTCTTACGTCGTAATTATGCATTTACACGAAGGTTTGACTCATAAACATTCACAAATAAAACCTTGGTTGCTTTTTGTTGAGAGTTTCACTTTAACTGTGAGTGTGTGAGTGAGTGAGTGAGTGTGTGTGTGTGTGTGTGTGCGTGCGTGCCTGTCTGCCTGCCTGAGTGCGCACAGGAGAGTTTGTTTGTATTGTGCTTGTGTGTGTTCTGTGCAATTACGTGATAATATGATGTCGTTTAGGAAAAATGATTCAACGAAAGAAACATCCGAAAAGAAAAGAGGAGAGGCAGACAGAAAGGAAATGAAATGAAAGGAAATGAAAGAGGGAGTGGTGAGGAGATGAAACGAGGAAACAGGGAATAGAGGAGGGAGAGGAGTAAGATAGGAAAAGAAAGGAGGAGGAGAGGAAAGAGGAACGAAAAAAGGATACAAGGGGAAAAAAAGGAGAAAGAGACGGTGTGTGAAATCAGTCAGTCTATCCTCTCCAGATTACCACCCAGCCTCAGGGGGCACTGATGGCCCTCTTCCTGTTTTTGGACCAATAAGACACAAGCGTTGGCCCTCCCCTCTAACCCCACCTCTCTCCTCAGTGATATCTGATAACCACCCAGACCCAAGGGATATGGGAGAATAGATTCATTCTGCCTGTTTATCTGACTCTATGAGACCAACAGTGGAGTACATTTTAATCACTCTGGTGTTATTTCCACCTGCAAACATTTTGCTGTTCAGCAGAACACTTAAACTTTAAATACTATTTGCTTAGTCACCTTTCCTAAGAAAAATTATGTCCTCAAGCTGTGATCTTTCCAGGAACCAGCAACATTTTTTCATACGCTACAGTTTCATAGACTTTAATGAAAATCGTGGGCAACAGGTCACAAGAAAAATCAACACGAGTGAATGTCTGTAGTCACACTAGCACCCTCCTGAGGCCATCATTTTCAGTACACATACACACGTCTGTACTTGTGGGGACCCTCACTGACATTATGCATAAATCAGCCCCTGACCAAAATCAGCTGGCATACAGGGACGAGATAAAGCACCTGGCAGCATGGTGTTCAGTGAACAACCTCTCACTGAACATCACAAAAACCAAGGAGATCATCACAGACTTCAGGAGGAAATGCTACGTTGTTCCGACCCCGCTCTGCATAAATGGGGTCACCGTGGAGAGGGTAGAGACCTTCAAATTCCTGGGAGTCCTTATCTCTGAGGACCTCTCCTGGTCTGCCAACACCTCTGCCACCATCAAGAGAGCACATCAGAGACTGTACTTCCTCAGAGTGCTCAAGAGGAATGACAGAGAGAGGAAGCTGATGGTGTCTTTCAACTGGGCAAACATCGAGAGTCTGCTGACGTACTACATCTCAGTGTGGTACGAAGGCTGCTCTGCTGCAGATAAAAAAAGCTCTGCAGAGGGTCGTCAAAACAGCAGAACGAATCACTGGCTGCCCTCTGCCCTCTCTGAAGGACATCACCACGTCCCACTACCTCAGCAGAACCAAAACAATCACCAGCGACTCCACACACCCCAGCCACCTCCTGTTTGAACTGTTTCCCTCTGGCAGACGTTTAAGATCAATCAAAACATGCACCAACAGATACAGAGACAGTTTTTTTCGAACAGCCATCCACACGCTAAACACAAAAAACGACTAAAATTACATTCAACACCACTACATATCTTGCACACTATTAGCACAATACATACTTTTTATTTTAATTTATCTATATTTATATAAATTTTTTTATTTTGAGTGAGAGAAGGCAAAGAACTGACCCAGGAAGCCGCTGTAGATTAGACGTGATTGACTAGTTGATAATGGTGATAAGATACATGGACTCCTATCAGCATCAGAGGTGTGAGCAATGGGGTTAATGGACTATATGCCTAAAATTGTTTTTTACCAACATGAGGAGAAAATGTTTATGGATGATGTCAATATTAGCAAGATTTTCAATCACAAGTTTTTTCATTTGTTTCTTTTTGTAATATTCACTTGTGGAAGTTGAAGCATGATCATCCTTTGTATGGTTGAAGCAGCTCATTATTCATAGATTAAAAATGGATCAAATTACAGAGTAATGTATTTGTGAAAAGGAGCACTGGTAGTGAAAATCCTACAGACCCAACTCTATAGACATTTTTTGGCATGTTATTTAATTGTTTTGGTTTTCCAGCTACTATTAACTGATTTGGTTCAACTGTGAGACTCAAAGACTGGGTCTCAGATGTGGTATTATCTAGTACGGGGGCCCCTCAGGGTACGGTGCTCTCTCTCTTCCTTTTTACCCTCTTCACATCAGACTTCACACATACCACTGTGAATTGTCACCTTCAAACGTTCTCAGATCAACAAACTGGTTAGGAGGGCCAGTTCTGTCCTGGACTGTCAGCTAGGGCTGTGTGATAAAACATCTTGATCATTTTCACGATAAAATGTTCCACAATAACGATGACAAATTTATGACATTTATTTTCAATACAGTTTGGTTATTTTTAGGGCTGTCAGGCGATTAAAAAAATTAATCTATTTAATTACAGGATTTGTAATTAATTAATCTCATTAATCGCATTTTAATCTCATATCTGCTAAAGGTACCCAAATAAAGAATTCGAATTCTAGGACATTACAATATTGTATTGCATGACTAATCAATTGAATACACTAAGAAGAGAAGAACTTGCTGTTCAAAGGCCCGAGCAACGATGTGCTCGCCTCGCTCCCCTGAGTCGCGTCCATGTCTGTTGTCTACGGTGGCCCTGAAGGGCAAATGACAACGACAAAAAGAAAAACACAACAACATTAACAGAAACACAACAACATTAAGAAAAACACAACAACATTAAGAAAAACACAACAACATTAAGAAAAACACAAAAACATTAACAGATACACAACAACATTAAGAAAAACACAACAACATTAAGAAAAACGCAATTACATTAAGAAAAACACAATCACAAAAACAAAATCACAACGACATTGAGAAAAACGCAATTACATTAAGAAAAACACAATCACAAAAACAAAATCACAACAACATTAACAAAAACACAATCACATTAAGAAAAACACAATCACATGAACCAAACCGGAAAAGGTAGGTACCCTCAGGCGACAGGAATCGTCGCTGATTGGTCTGTCCTTTGAACCGGAATAACATGGTTTACAGGTTTTCAAAACAAGAGCGCAGCCAGTGACGACTTACACCCTGCATCAAAGAGAATATGTTGATACATCAGAAAGAACACTTTGTTTGTTCAACACTTTCATTGTCGCTCGTCTCTAACTTTGTTAGCGATTAAATACCCAATGAAGTGATGAATGCATTCATGTCTCCGTGTGTCTGCTGCTGCTGCGGTGGTTGGTTCCGCTGCTGCCACCTTGTGCCGACTGCCGGCCGCTCCCCCCCCTCCATGTATTCTGCCCTCAGCTCCTCTGCCAGCTGCTGCAGGACTTTCCTCCGGACTCTCCTGCTGCTGGTGCTCCTTGAATAAGATGCGGGCATTGATCCCCGCCAGGTCGAGGAGACCGCTACTGGCCATCTTCCGTACCGCCTTTGACGGAGTACGTCCTCGCATCTGGTCCGGGAAGCCCTCGCTGTTCGGAGGGGGAACTCCCGTTTTTGTTTGCCCATCGTGCCAGACAGGCGATATAATACAACTATATAATAATTAACTCACAAGTAAATTCTCAAAGAAGCGACTGGAGACCGCTAACAAAGTTAGAGACGAACGAAAATGAAAGCAGCAAACGCGCGAGACGATGTGCGGTCAATATGACCGCTTATAGTCGAAATAGGTTAAACATCATAAAACATCAGACATCATCATATCCATATCCTGCATCAAAGTGTTCTTTCTGATGCATCAAAATATTCTCTTTGATGCAGGGTGTAAGTCGTCACTGGCTGCGCTCTTGTTTTGAAAACCTGTAAACCACGTTATTCCGGTTCAAAGGACAGACCAATCAGCGACGATTCCTGTCGCCTGAGGGTACCTACCTTTTCCGGTTTGGTTAATGTGATTGTGTTTTTCTTAATGTAATTGCGTTTTTCTTAATGTTGTTGTGATTTTGTTTTTGTGATTGTGTTTTTGTTAATGTTGTTGTGTTTTTGTTAATGTTGTTGTGTTTTTGTTAATGTGATTGTGTTTTTGTTAATGTTGTTGTGTTTTTGTTAATGTGATTGTGTTTTTGTTAATGTTGTTGTGTTTTTGTTAATGTGATTGTGTTTTTGTTAATGTTGTTGTGTTTTTGTTAATGTTGTTGTGTTTTTGTTAATGTTGTTGTGATTTTGTTTTTGTGATTGTGTTTTTCTTAATGTAATTGCGCTTTTCTTAATGTTGTTGTGATTTTGTTTTTGTGATAGTGTTTTTGTTAATGTTGTTGTGTTTTTGTTAATGTTGTTGTGTTTTTCTTTTTGTCGTTGTCATTTGCCCTTCAGGGCCACCGTAGTTGTCACCCTGCTCTGACTAGCGACTAGGACTGTAACGATACACCAAACTCACGATTCGGTTTGTGTCACGATTTTTGACCCACAGTTCGATACAAACCTCAATTTTTTTTTTCTTTCTAAATTAAACATTTTATTTATGTAAGATTTCAATAACTTATGTATATGATACTTGTCTGATAGTATCAGAGGTGCAGTATTGTGGAGGGCGTGTCTATCTGATGGTCTGTTAACTGCACAGATCCCTCACTCAACTTAATACAGAGAAATGTCCCACAAAACAACGTTACAGAACCAAAATAAGGTAACGTAGTAACTGTAACTGTCTTTGGCAACAAGTTAAAAATACCACAGCTGTACGTGGAGAAGCCTCCTTCCTCCGGCCCGTCCTACCGACTCCTCGTCACATTTCTGCCATGCGACTGTCACCGGCAAAAAAACTTTACCTCACCGAGTGTTTCTGATGAAAAAAAATCTCCGCGACGGTCAGCCCCCCGGAGCGAGACTTCAGTGAACTTTACCCCAGAAGACAGTCTCCGTCGGTTTTGATTGACAGGGGAGACACCGGGGAAACCCCTTGAAAACACACACACGTCATCATCATGACGTGTACCGTCATGTCTCTTTAGGAGCCGCAGCGCCGGCTTTGTGTGAATTGCACAGCGGTTCGTCTTTACAGCGATGTTCCGCTCTGTGTGAACGAACAACGGCGGAGAATTGGTGAACGACCGCTGCGGTGTTAATGTGGTGTTACTTACAACTCATAGGGCTGATCTGGACTGGAAGTTGTGTCGCGATTCTGCCTTCTCACAGCGCGAGACAGGTTCGTGGATCTGAGTGTCACGATCTCAGCCCTACTAGCGACGCAGGTGGAAAGTGACAAACGCGTCCGGACGTTCCTCGGTGCTAGTGCTACAGTGACGTGCCACTGCAAGTAGCCTACGGGTCATTCAATAGGCCAAATTTAAAATGCTCGCGCATTGAATTGCCACTCAGAATCTCAGAATTAATTGCGTAAATTTTTATAACGCGTTAATTTGCAGTGTAATTAATTAATCTAATTAACGCGTTAAACTGACAGCCCTAGTTATTTTCAATATAGTTTTTCCTCTACCCTCCCACTCACAACAACTCGGTGACGGTGAGCACCTGTGTGTCTAGCCAACACAAGAAATTTAGCGGTCCGACTAGCGAAACCGAGTGCAAGGAAACTGACAAAGACAAAGAAATTGAACCAAAGAAAGGTCACACCACTTCGCTTATTTGAAAATAGTTCGGCTACCTGAAGTCTGACAAAGGACAGACCAGCATTAGGGAAAAATGTGTCAGCGACCACCAACCTCGTCCATCATCTCAACAGGTACTGTCCCAAACAGTACTCTGGAAGCACAAGTTTGCACTACCATTGCAGCCTCCCTGCATGTAGCCAACAAACCAGCCTCACTGATTCTACTAGTCAAACTTCACTCTGACAACCAACATTGCTGCTGCTTTTTCAGCCATTGCCCATATGAGAGGAAACCAAAGCAATACAAAGCGCAATTAGGTACTGTACCGCTAAAGATATGATGCACAGTTTAAAAACAGGGCTCCTAGAACCTAATGACTGTCATGGATGCTAAGTACACTCTGCCAAACATCAGTCCCTTAGCTGTACGCAGAGTGAAGGGTAAAGGTGGAGGAGCAGCTCAGAGATGATATGTGGTCTGGTTGCATGTCCGAACCACATCAGGTCTTACAGAACAGGAGGCTAATGAAGCTGAACTGAACAACTACCTGCAAGCTCAAGAATGTGCAATATTTACAGAATACAGTAGCATAATCATCCTCAACATTTAACTTTTTATCATTTCTTTAATCAATGTTCAGTTCAATATACTACCTCTAAAATGTTTGAGACACGTTTGAAACAAGCAATATGTTGCACATATTTATCATTGTATTTATTCAGTGTTTAACATAAAGCCATTTGGTTGGTAGGTTCTGCTGAATCTTTGTCATCTATTCATTTTGACAATAAATAATTGTATTTTATAAACCATAATTAACCTCCTGTCTGTTTTGGGTTCTGTCCTATAGGAGAATACTGAAAACTGTAAATTCAACATTATTATTATTGTTAAATATATATTGTGATAATTATCTACATCAATATAAAAAAAACATTGTGATAACACTTTTGGCCATATCCCTCAGCCCTACTGTCAGCTGGACTCCATAGAGGTGGTGGTTGAGAGGAGGATGTTAGCCAGGCTGACATCAATCATGGACAACACCTCTCACCCCCTGCATCAGACTGTGGAAGCCTTGAGCAGCTCTTTCAGCAGCAGACTCTTACACTCACTGTGTAAGAAGGAGAAGAAGGAGCACTACCGCAAATCATTCATCCCCACAGCCAGCCGTATATTTGTCTGATTATTTTTCCTGTACTTTTGCATCTTGAGCTCTTGAGTTTGTTAATTTCCCCGTTGTGGGATAAATTAAGCCCATCTAATCTAACGGTTTTCAGACACAGCATGCAGCGTGTTGGGCCTCATGCCTCCATATACAGGTCTAAAACAAAGAGAAGGCCTGTAGTTGAAACTAGAAGCCTAAACTAGTAGTTGCTCAACCACGAGGACTACAGAACAAAGAACAGGAAAAAGGCCGACCAGGTGTGAAAAACGTGACCACGTTGAACTGCCTCAAAGACGTCATCTGGTCCCTATTGGCTGTGAGCCAGGAAGCTCCGCCAGGATCACAATGACGTCACACCCACGTTAAAAGGTCACGCAGGCACATTTGTCTTTTGTCCCTGGGAGCTTCTGTTGTTGTGAGACCTCAGTTTCACGCAACTGCTGCCATAAAATAGATAGATAGATAGAAATACTTTAATGATCCCAGACTGGGAAATTATTTTGTTACAGCAGTTGTGGGTCCACAAATAAAACACTTCATATATAACATAAATAGAATCCAATATATACATAGTGT